>JAKUAJ010000088.1:0-29453 GCA_030562865.1 Kodamaea lidongshanica (nom. inval.)
CGTGAGTGAGTGCGTGAGTGCGTGAGTGAGGAGTGAGTGCGTTCGTGAGTGCGTGAGTGCGTTCGTGAGTGCTTGCGTTCGTTCGTTCATTCATTCAGCGAGGGCGTATCAAGCACTCATAGTACTGCTTCGCAATTCTGGAGCAAAGCGACTGACAAAAGCTAACTGCTGCGAAGCTACTTGACAAAACGTAAACTAATGAAACTAACCTCTAAAGACCCGTACCGAGCAAAGCCAACCTGAGCAAAGGTGAGCGAACCAATGCAAATCGATGCAACCCGAGTATAGTGTTGCTAAATTTTTTGTATTCTGAGTTCTTCAAATATCATAAAATCCAACTGGAAAGGTTAGGGTGAGCGAATATCAAAAATCGACAACTGCAAGAGCGAACGAGCGAATGAACGAACGAAGCGAGTGAGTGAGTAGCGAAAATGAACGCACTCACTCACGAGCGAACAAATAGTGCTGCGAAGCAGAACTATGAGTGCTTGATACAGTGCTTGATACTTACTCAATCATTTTCGCTACTCACCCACTCACCCACTCACAACCTCACTCACTCCTGATTCACTTATTTACTCCTTGAGTAGTGAACTTTTGAGTGGGCGAGTAGTATGTGAGTAGTGAACTTTTGAGTGGGCGACTAAGTGTGAGTAGGAACTTTTGAGTGAGTTGGAACCTCTAAAGACTCCTACCGCAATACTTTTGTAGCTATATGGAAAGCAAGTTGCTAATGGAGAACTAAATACTGTCTTTAGATATGTATAATGGTGGAATTGACTTTGACCAGTGCGGTTGAGTGAGATCCGTGTTGAGCCATCACCTAAAATCTCTCAAAATTACATAGATGCCCAATCGTTCTAATGCGATAAAGACAAAATGACTCAGAAACGAGCGAAGCGAGTGAGCGAGTGAGTGCAAGCGAATGAGTGCGAGTGTTCGTTCGTTCGTTTGCTCGTTCGTTCGTTCGTTCGTTCGTGAGTAGCGATTTCAATTAAAAGTAATCTCTATTCCCCATACTAATTGTTACGAGTATATAAATGTATCAACAAATATCATAGTTTGCTCATTCGTATCATTCTCTTTGAACTGAGGGGTTACCAACTGCACAATGCAAACGAGCGTAGCGAGTTTGCGAAAGAGTGAGACCGAGGCGAGTTGTTCGAACCTATCGAATTCGCTACTCACTCTCGCACTCTCACGCACTCACTCACGCAATCAGTCACTCACGCACTCACGCACTCAGTCACTCAGTCACTCACTCTCGCACTCTCACACTCTCACACACTCACTCACTCACGCACTCACTCACTCACTCACGCACTCACTCACTCACTCACGCACTCACTGCTTCACAGAAACTGTACTCAAATTTGTGATATTCTTGTGCTATGTATCGGTATGATTGCGGTACGGGTCTTTTTCCATTATTTCATTTTATTGATTTTGAAGCAATGGAGTGGTTGGAAGAGCTCGACTCTGATTGGTGCTGTTCTGCTTTGCAGTCATGAGCGTTTTGCTAACCATTTTGCTAACCATTATTGTCTGCACTACACAGAAGCACTTGATAATCTGATTGGCTCTTGTACTTCTTCAACTCGTTAATTGAGCACACTGATAAGTTTGGTGGTGCTGCAAAGCAGTACTTTGATTGTTTGAATTTAATCACTTTGGTGGTACTTTGCAGTAGTAACATAGATGTTGTAGAGCATGAAAACTGCCATGATTCAATCGTTTTGTACGTTTCCTTCGATACTGCATTATAAGTGTAAGCTAAGAAGAGAACAAGGCATTAGTATTGTAAAAGAAAGAATACTACAAAGATCCGGGATATATCGGGCATATCATATAACGAACAAAGTGAGTTCGTGAGTTCGTGAGTGCGTGGGTGAGTGCGTGAGTGAGTACAAATTTTTGAGCTCGTTCGTTCGTTCGCTCGTTCGTTCGTTCGCTCGTTCGCTCGTTCGTTCGCTCGTTCGTTCGTTCGCTCGTTCGTTCGCTCGTTCGTTCGTTCGCTCGTGAGATACACTTGTATAGCTATTCTCATATTCTCACTCTTGTATAACTCTTCTTATATACTTATATACTGCTAATAACAGCTAACTCACTCGCTCCGCTTGTAAGAAACGAAGCCTGGAAAGGCTGAAAAGGGCCGTACCGCATTGCGTATACACAATCCCAAGTATGGCCGCACGAAGAATATACCCTCAGTCCGCTCGCTCTCGATTAGTGTAGAGGTGATTTTGGTGATGGCTGCGAAAGCAATTGGCCAAGGAAGAGAGTACGCACGTACAAACGAGCAAAGTGAGTTTGCTAACGCACTAACCCCCTCGCTCACTCACTCACTTACAAACTCGCTTTGCCCGCAACACAACATCTAGGTTGGTGTTATGGCTAAATCTTTGATACTACAATAGTACATTCTCCTTAGCTTACAAGATACAATGTGTTTGCAAACCACACACATGAGCGAAAGAGGGAAGCGAGTGCGTGAGTGAGTGAATTGGTGAGTGAGTTCGTGAGTGGGTGAGTGAGTTCGTGAGTTTCCTCGTTTGTGCGTGCGTGCATTCATTTTCTCTACTCGCTCACTCGCATTGCTCGTTCGCTCGTTCGTTCGTGAGTAAGGTAAGTTCCATTATTGCGGTACGGGTCTTTAGAGGTTACTTCCATAAGATATAGTTTAAATAATCATCAGATGTACAATTTGGATTACGTATCAACAGAACTCTCCATATACATCGATGGCAATTCGCAACTATAGATTATGTATTTTCATGATGATGGAAGAAGCATAGAATCAACTGCGAACGAACGAGCGAAGCATGTGAGTGAGTGAGTGAGCAAAGCGAGCAAGTGAGAGAGAGAGTGTGTGTGCGTGTGTGTGTGAGAGAGAAAATGTGTCTTACTCACATATTATTATATCATTTGTAGAACCCACCAAAAGTGTGGCAGTTCTATGGCTGAGAGTATAGTCAAGCGAGTGAGCTAAACAGTGTGTAGCGAATATTTCTTTCAATTCGCAGTGAGTTTAACGTACCTTTTCCATAGTTGGACATGAGCAGCGACGAAAGGACACTTATTTAATGAGTGCTACTGGTTGTATTTAATTGGTTGGTTACATTATTAGTAATATCAGTGTACGGCTCATAATAAAACAAGGACGAATTTAAATTATTCAAATCAAAAGAATTGACTCATACATTAGGACACCACTACACTGAAAACCTACTTAATATACACTCCTTGCGATACATTAGGACACAACTACGCACACTCCTTGAATATCATTACACAATGTATTAAAGTCATAGATGTATTATTCAATATCACTTTACATTTGCAATTCTTCCAAGTGACAGTATCCAGGCCAATGTCATTCAAATTGTCATCACTCGTTTAACAACTGGTTTCAAGGTGTATAGTTGGTCATTTTGCCAATTTTAAGTACATTGAGTGCTCAGGGTCCATAAATTTGGTGCACGAACGAACGAGCGAAGCGAGTGAGTGAATTCGTGAGTGAGTTCGTGAGTGAGTTCGTGAGTGAGTGCGTGAGTGAGTGCGGAAGGAGTGCGTTCGCTCTTTCGATCGTTCGTCAGTTCGCTTGAGAATTGGTTAAAAGTTGAGAATTCTCACCAAGGGGGGCCACTTTTATTGTCAATGAATTCGCAACTCACTCAATCACTTTGCTCGTTCGTTACTCGCTCACTCACTTCCCTACTCACTCCTTGAAATACAAATATCTAGTTACGGATGAAATTAAAATGGATTTCAACAAGGGGCAATGAGTTGCTCTTAGAGGTTTATTCAGTTTTCACGTCATCAAGATGACATTGAAGAAGTCACGTAACAAGTTGTACTTATTGAACAAGCGAACGAACGAACGAGCGAAGCGAGTGAGTTTGTGAATGTGAGTGTGTGCGAGTGAGTGTGTTAGAACGAACGAACGAACGAACGAACGAACGAACGAACGAACGAACGAACGAACGAACGAACGAACGAACGAGCGAACGAACGAACGAGCGAACGAACGAACTCACGAACTCACGAACTCACGAACTCACGAACGAGCGAACGAGCGAGCGAGCGAACGAACAAGCGAGCGAACGAACGAGCGAACGAGCGAACAAGCGACCGAACAAAACGAACAAACTCATTCACTCAGTCACTCAATTTTCGCTACCCATGCACACAGTCACTCACGAACTCACTCAATTCTCCCTACTCACGAACTCACGAGCGAACGAACGAGCTCACTCACGAGCTCAATTTTCGCTACTTACTCACGAGCTCACGAACTCACTCCTCACTCACTCCACATTCACTCCTCACTTACTCCTCACTCACTCCTCACTCCTCACCCACTCCTCACTCACTCCTCACCCACTCCTCACTCACTCCTCACTCACTCCTCACTCCTCACTCACTCCTCACTCACTCGCTTCGCTCGTTCAGTTCGTTCGTTCGTTCGTTCGTTCGTTCGTTCGTTCGTTCGTTCGTTCGTTCGCTCGTTCGTGCGTGCGTGCAATCATTTTCGCTACTCACTCACTCACTCACTCGCTTCGCTCGTAAGTTCGCTTCGCTCGTTCATACACCCACATCTCACTATGGACATACTCCTCGAAATGGGCTTTACAGCCCAACAAGCCCAACAAGCACTCCTTAAAACAAACAATGACACCATCAAAGCCACAGCATATCTCCTTGGAGACTCGGATCTCCTGGCTGAGACCCAAAATGACCCACAATCAATGCAAGTGGCAACATACCAGCCTCAAGAGGTTGTTGAAACAGAGAATCAGCCAACCTTAAAAGAGTTGGATGAGCCACCTCTGATACTTCCAAGCTCTTTAGATAACCTATATAATTATTTACTTCCATTGGTTATTATATTCAGTCAGCTTCAAGGGTTCCAACAAGCTGTCTTTTCAAGGGGGGATGAATCAGAAGATGACAATGGTTTGGAGAGTACAGAATCAGACAAAGCATTGGACAGTACAGAATCAGACAAAGCATTGGCCAGTACAGAATCAGACAAAGCATTGGACAGTACAGACTCAGACAATGTGTTGGTGAATATGCAATCAGACAATTTAAAATCAGATACATCTGATGCAAATTCAGACAAGGAAAATGCTGACAAACCACACTCTGATGCAAATTCAGACAAGGAAAATGCCGACAAACCACAATCCGATGCAATGTCAGACAAGGAAAATGCCGACAAAAGACACTCCCACACGTCATACACCGCGGGATGGTGGAAATCCAACGAGTCATGTCAAAGATCGCTCCAACAAATCGTCACGTATCTCACCAGTAAACGCTCCCAACGACTGTTTATCAACGGTAGCTCGCTTCTCCTGAGTGTTCCCCGAAGCGAGTGTGACGATTTGGATGAGATTATAGAGAAATGGTACCAATTATTGGACCGTGAGTTTGGGCTTCAGTCCTTGTTCACATCGCAGGTTCTGTCTGAAGAAACGTTAAACAAGGTGAGTGTGATCCCTATTGAGAGTCGTCATGGGGATATTGAGGAGACGTTGGGGAACCTCTTTTGGATCCAAAACGCGCAACCCATTTCATTAAGCAAAACGTCGCCAGTGCTAACGTTGGCTCTCCATGCCGACTATGTGGCTGCCCCTGTAGAACTCAACGAGTTCATCTACCCGGGATTGTTTGACACCAAGAACGTGGGGCTCATTTCCAGTATCAATGACCAACGAGAACAGGTGGCCACAGCTCGAACTCGCGTCCTGGGCGAGATTGTATCACACACGTCCTTCATGGGCAAACGCATCAAGAACGTAATGAGTGGAGTTGAAAAGTATCTCCAAAGGGAAAACCTCAGCGAGGCGTACACCGACGTGGCCAACCTCAACAAGCTGCTTTCCCAGCACACAGCCACGCTCCGGGACCAGCTAGGCACCCTCAACCAAAAATACGCCTCACTACACTCCACAGAAGCCATTCGACAAGCCATTGAAGCTGAGGGGGAATCCTTGGACAGGTTTGTACTTGTCGGCATCATTTTGTCGGAGACTGATTATTTCTACAAGAGCTCCATATTCGCCAATGGCGACTGGGTGTGTTTCAGGGCGGAGTACGGCCTGGATGGGTGTGTGGGGCTGTATGAGTGTGTGAGGATGGAGTTTGCGGAGGTGGATACCATGGTTAGGGAGATGACTGGTGGGGGGTTTGAGGGGGGGATTTTAGTTTATGTGAGGGAGAGTGAGGTGGGGTGTGTGGGGGATGTTGGATTGGATGGGTTTATTGAGAGGGATAATGAGGTTTTGCAGGAGGAGGTGGAGTGAACAAATCACAAACGAGCGAAGCGAGCAAACGAGCGAAGCGAGTTTGCGATTTGTGAGCTTTAATGAGAGGTTTCATGAGAGTTTGAGGTTGTGATTGGATTGCCACTGTCTATTATTAGTCAATTTAATCAAAATTATCACTACACACGTCATTAGTAAAAGTATGATAGAGAGCTGCGCTACTTTGAAACCAACCAATTGGATTGTTCAGGATTGGTAGTATACATAATGGCGAGTAGACTCAATAGGTGTACGTTTGTTAGGTGATGTGCGAAGGTGCGATGTGTAATACATGGAATGTGTTGTGATAGATGTAGTTTGACGAACGAGCGAACGAGCGAACGAGCGAGCGAAGCGAGTGCGTGAGTGAGTGAGTGAGTGCGTGAGTGAGTATGTGAGTGAGTGAGTGAGTATGTGAGTGCGTGCGTGAGTGAGTATGTGAGTGAGTGAGTGAGTGAGTGAGTGCGAGTGAGTGAGTTAGTGCGTGCAAGTGAGTGAGTGCGAGTGAGTGAGTGACGAGTAACGAGTGAGTGACGATTAACGAGTGAGTGACGATTAACGAGTGAGTGACAAGTACCGAGTAACGAGTGTGAGAGTGGGAGTGAGTGGGAGTGAGTGAGTGAGTACGTGAATGCGTGATCCAACTCACTCAAAAGTTCGCACGCACTCAAGCACGCTCTATTTCACGAACTCACGAACTCACTCACTCGCTTCGCTCGTTCGTTCGTTCGTTCGTTCGTAAATACCTAACACTCATAGTACTCTGATAACACAAGATGTGAATACCCAATCAACTTTATTCCTTCAGCAAAGATCCCATGTCTCGCAGACACTCATCCAACCAACATCACATGTGATGCTAGTGGTGTTTTGCCTCCAGTGTATAGGTAATGTACCAGTTTATCTCAGGTTACACTTTCAAGATGGCTGGTACTAGTTGATGCAAGCGAGCGAACGAGTGAACAAACGAGCGAAGTGAGTGCGTGAGTGAGTGAGTGAGAGAGTGCGTGAGAGAGAAAGTTAGAGTGCGTGAGAGAGAGACTGAGAGATTGAGTGGTTAAGAGAGTAAGAGAGTAAGAGACTGATAGACT
Source organism: Kodamaea lidongshanica (nom. inval.) (assembly GCA_030562865.1). Lineage (NCBI taxonomy): Eukaryota > Fungi > Ascomycota > Pichiomycetes > Serinales > Debaryomycetaceae > Kodamaea > Kodamaea lidongshanica (nom. inval.). The sequence continues at coordinate 7,403 of JAKUAJ010000088.1, forward strand.
GAGAGACTGAAAGAGTGCGTTCGTTGGTCCGTCGTTCGTGAATACCTAGCACTCATAGTACTGCTTCGCAGCACTATTCCCTGGTCCGTCGTTCGTGACTACCTAGCACTCATAGTACTGCTTCGCAGCACTACTCGTTGGTCCGTCGTTCGTGAATACCTAACACTCATAGTACTGCTTCGCAGCACTATTCGTTGGTCCGTTCGTTCATGAATACCTAGCACTCATAGTACTGCTTCGCAGCACTATTCGTTGGTCCGTCGTTCGTGAATACCTAGCACTCATAGTACTGCTTCGCAGCACTATTCGTTTGTCCGTCGTTCGTGAACACCTAGCACTCATAGTACTGCTTCGCAGCGCTATTCGTTGGTCCGTCGTTCGTGAATACCTAGCACTCATAGTACTGCTTCGCAGCACTATTCGTTTCGGTCTTTTGCACCCAATGAAATACACTAACCAATTGAGTGACAAAATCTCCCAAAATAATCCCAACGCTTGGTTATTGAATACCGATTGTATGGGTGCTACTGCTGCCAGAGGAGGAAAGAGATGTCCACACCAGAGCCATCTTGGATGCAATCCACTCGGGTGAATACGAAACAGACTGTCCCTGGTGTGCCTCTGGAGATCTTGTGTAAATAGACCCATGAGAGATTGTTTGTGTACACGCTCGTACGCTCGTTCGTGCGTGCGTGCATTCATTTTCGCTACTCACTCACTCGCTTCGCTATCACTCTGTTGTATCTTTGGGATGCACTATAATCCAAGGGTTCAAAGTTGCAGCCAACACAAATGTTAGCGTACACACTTTATCCATGTGTATACTATATTCTGGACTAGTATATACGATTTTTATTTCGTTCTAGGGTATGGTCGTAGACCATAACCTATGTCATTTACTACTTTCTATCACGGATAGGGGTACGTCATGAACCTGTACGATATGCATGAGCTACTATTGTACTAGGCTGCTTGGCCAACCACCCCCTATATTATTGTGATACGTTCACAGATTGTTTGCATAGTGCTGCGAAGCAGTACTAGGAGTGCTAGGTATTCATGAACGAACGAACGACGAACGAAATCTACCTTAATAGCTTCGCTCACTCACTCACTCACGCACTCACACTCACTATCACTCTCACTCACACTCACACTGTCTCACACACTCTCTTACGCTCTCTCACGCTCTCACTCTCTCACTCTCTCACTCTCTCACACTGTCTCACGCACTCACTCACTCACTCACGCACTCGCTTCGCTCGTTCGTTCGTTCGTTCGTTCGTTCGTATACTTAGTAATCAAGGTTTACGTTTATCGTATTGTATCAGCTCTGCTGAGCACCAATCATCGAAGCGCTAATAGTCAAGCACGTTCACAAAGTCTACCGAACCATCCTGTTAACCACATCGTAACAGAAGCTGACTTATCCAAATTCAGCCTCACCCCCATTCAGCCTAAACTCCCTCACTAAGCTCCTTATATCGTTGCAGCTTACAAGGCAGCAACTATATACAACTATATACCTCTAACAACAAACTCACAGTGTCCCTGTGTTGCATGTCTGTGAGATGTATTACAGTCATAGTTGACAGTGCAGTGCATAGTTGAAAGTGTATAGTATGGGATCGAACCCGGGAAACCTGCGGATTTCTCTTTGCTTGAAAGAGTTTGATCGCACTCACGAACGAACGAATGAGCGAAGCGAATGAGTGACTGAGTTCGTTCGTTCGTTAGTTCGTTCGTTAGTTCGTGCGTGCGTGCGTGCGTGCGTGTTTCAGTTCGTTCGTTTGTTAGTTCGTATTATGCGACAGTAATCACCATCACCAAAGCATATTCCTCGTTACATACATCAAATGACAGGAAAGCGATTGATAGGAAATATACACTGTTTCAGTACGAATAGTGCTGCGAAGCAGTACTATGAGTGCTAGGCATCACGAACAAACGGACCAACGAACGCACTCTCTCACTCTCTCAGTCTCTTACTCTCTTTCTCACTCAATCTCTCAGTCTCTCAGTCTCTTACTCTCTTACTTGTTCTTGAATAGGTGTACCTCGATACTGACAATATCCATGATGGCGAACGAGCGAACGAACTAGCGGACGAACGAGCAAACGAACGAGCGGACGAACGAGCGAGGGGGTGCGTGCGTGAGTGCGCGAGTGAGTATGGGTGAGCTTGAGTCTGTGCGTGAGTTCGTTCGTATGTTCGTTCGTTCGTTGGTTCGTTCGTTCGTGAGTACAAACTCGCTTGATAGCTGTAAATTCGGAATTAGGAGCTTGCCTGGCTCGGGCTCAATGGCGTTCAAACTTGTATGTAATTTGGTATTAATGAGCTATGATTAGTGTGTGTTTTCTGTACTATTTCTGATGTGTTCATACAAGGAGAATGTCCAGAGAACAAGCGAACGATCGAAGCGAGTGAGTTCGTGATTGAGTGAGTTCGTGAGTGACGATTAACGAGTGAGTGAGGAGTAACGAGTGAGTGAGTGCGTGTGAGAGTGCGAGTGAGAGTGCGAGTGAGTGAGTAACGAGTAGCGAGTAACGAGTACGAGTGACCAGTGACAAGTGACCAGTGACCAGTGAGTATGTATTAAAGTATTAATCACTCGAGTGTATGTATGTTTTAAAGATTTCTCTAAAGTGTGTACTGGTGATTATGAAAGTTTCACATTCACAGTCATACTCCAATAATAAGACACTACCCTGACTAAGCATGTAAAGCATAATTCACTCACTTACTCGCTTCGCTCGTAAGGTCTCGCTCGTGAGGTTTCCTCTGGTTAGCTTATTCGTTTCGTCCGTTTGGGATCACACAGAACAGTGCAATGTATATGTGGTTGCAAAAAATGCCTAATTTGGAAAGGGCCTCAAATGGCTTCCAAGTGTAGAGAGCTGTATGGAGTGAAGAATCTACAGGAAGCTTCAACGCTTTCTGTTTTTCCACAAGTTGTCATCTCATAGCTTATGTTAATTGTTTATTTGCATCACCCATTCACAACCATTCGGAATTTTCATTTCACCAACTAAGCACCTTATGTCGCAATCTCAAAGAACAAGCTGGTATTCTTCAAAAACAAACGAGCAAACGAACGAGCAAACGAACGAGCAAACGAACGAGCAAACGAACGAGCGAACGAGCGAACGAACGAGCGAACGAACGAGCGAACGAGCGAAGCGAGTGAGTGCATGAGTGAGTGAGTGAGTTGGTGAGTGAGTGAGTGAGCGAACTTTTGAGTACGTAAGTGAGTTCGTGCGTGAGTTCGTGCATGAAGTTCGCTCACTCACTCAGTCACTCGCTCTGCTCGTTCGTCCATTGAGAATTCCTCCTCCAAAACACAAGAAATTACGAAACCTCAATTAGGTATCACTAATAAAAGAAGAGAAGTGATGCAGATTGAGAGCAAATGATGCAAATGGAAAGTCAGTGCTGCAGATTGAGAGTCAGTGATGAAGATATTTTTATCCTTGGGAGGTAACAACCTTATGATAGGCAATTAATCGGCCTATTGGGCCGTCTTCAGAGGTTGGATTCGAACTCGTACTCTCACACACACTCGCACGCACGAACAAACGAACGAACGAACTCAATTGTTCTCACTCACGAACTCACTCACTCGTTACTCCTCACTCGCTTCGCTCGTTCGTTCGCTCGTTCATTTGCCAATCAAATCCTCATGACTCCATTCTTGGCATTCCCAGTGATAAAACCAGTAAATACCAAACAACTCTTGAATTACATCAGCATTGCCACCAAAGTATACTTCCAACTTATTCGCAGAACGAGCGAAGCGAGTGAACCGATTGAACCGAATGAAGTGAGTGAATGAATTCAAATTATATGAATTCGATTGCTCTCACTACATTCGCTCCTCATTTCATCTTTACTCAGTCATGCACTCACTCACTCGCACTCTCAAACTCACTCGCACTCTCAAACTCACTCGCTTCGCTTGTTCGTTATCACAATAGAGCTAACCTCTAAAGACCACCACCCCCCCCCCCCCCCCGATAACTAACCAACGGCTTATTATATGGATATCAAATGTAATGAGACGTGTAACAAATTAAAAGAATTTTACTACTCACTCACTCGCTTTGCTTGTTCGAGGATAGTTGTCAGGTGTACACTTGATTGCATAATTGGAAAAAGTAGCAGCTTATGTATTTAACTTGATACCAAATATTGATCAATCACACAAATCAGTCAAGAGGAAACGAACGAAGCGAGTTTGTAATCTAAGAGATAGATTTGAATTGAGATCGATTTGAATTCAATTCTTAATAATTAGTTGATCATTGGTTCATTTGTTCATCTATTTACTCATTCACTACTTTCTCACTTTTATTCACTTTTATTCGTCTCACTTGCTACTCATTTTTTCATGTCTTCGTTCGTTCGTTCGTTCGTTCGTTCGTTCGTTCGTTCGTTCGTTCGTTCGTTCCTTCATTGGGTCAGACTATTGATAATTTTTAAACGTTTTCTCAGTCAAATTCCATAGTTTATTATGACCGTGGGACCACCAAGATGAAATAATGGTACGAGCGACACGAGCGAACGAGCGAAGCGAGTTTGTGAGTTTGTGAGTTTGTGAGTCCGTGAGATAGAGCGTGCTTGAGTGCGTGCGAACTTTTGAGTGAGTTCCATCACGCATTCACTCATTCACTCACTCACTCAAAATACTGTTGCGAGTGAGTTGGTGAGTTGGTGAGTTCGTGAGTGAATGAGTGAGCGAACGAGAGAACGAACGAACGAGAGAACGAGCGAACGAGAAAAATACTATTCTTAACCGAGCGTTCACAAGTAAGTGGCGAAAACAACGAGGACCTTGGAAAATCGAAAGTTCCAAAGGGGGGGACCTTGGAAAAAATTCACCATACTCCCAAAGGGAGGACTTGCCAAAAGGAGGGACCTTGCCCAAAGGAAGGACCTTGCCCAAAGGAAGGACATTGGAAAATTCATCCCAGTGCCAAAGGTTAACATGTAGTATTTAATTCATTTCAATTCGCTACTCACTCACTCACTCACTCACTCAGATTCGCATTCATTTAGTCACTCAAGCACTCAAAAGTTCGCACTCACTCACTCGCTCATTGGAAACCCTCAATGAATATTCTGGTCAAGTAGGCTTGTTAGCATGTTACGGTATTCAGCGTCAATTTCTCTGCTCAGCAAATCGATTGAGTGGGAGATTGTCAATTTAGTGATTTCCAAGCATACTCTGAATCACCCGGTTGGAACAGCACGTGCTGGCCAGTGCCACCGCCACAGTTGTACCAGAGAAGGTTGATTTCTCCAATTATTCGGGCATTTTCAAAAGAAATACCAGAGTATCTGTAATCTATAGTTATTTCACGATATTAATAAACCAGAGACACGTTTAGCTAACCTAAAGGTAAAGCATGAGTGGTAGTCACTAGGAGTAACTATAGAGATTAGGAGTAATGGTTTACTTTGAGTATTCAGCCTAGTTCTAAAGTCAAGTATTTAGTTTCGGACCAACATGTAGCTGACAGGCTTCCATCTCTCAGAAGAGTAGGAATTGGCACGCCAGGGTGCGAGCAGCGCGAGTGAGAATATTGCGAACAAGCGAGTGAGAATCTACACCTTGTTGCTTCGCAGACGTTTTACACCATGCCAGGGAGCGAAGTTTCATACAAATTAAGCTATGCTATTCTTTTGATTAACATGCTTGCTGTCGAGTGATTCTTTATCGGCTTGTAAACTATCCTATCACGCACTCACAACTCAGAACTCACGCACTCATGCGTTTGCATACGGTATAGCACATTTTATATAACACCGGAATTGTCAGTATATCACATTTCGTATAGCACAGTATTGGGTTCAAAAACATTAATAGGTTTAACTAAAATTGCAACCTCTAAAGACTCGTACTCCAAGTAGCTCACAATCTAATGGAGAAGAAATGGATTCTGGGACACACGAGCGAACGAGCGAAGCGAGTGTGTGAGTGTGCAAGTGTGCAAGTGTGAGTGAGAGTGCAAGTGAGTGAGAGTGCCAGTGTGAGTGACAGTGCGAGTGAGTGAGAGTGCGAGTGTGAATGAGAGTGCGAGTGAATGCGTGTAACTGAGTGAGTGTGAGTGACAGTGCGAGTGAATGAGTGCGAGTGAATGAGTGTAACTGAGTGAGTGTGAGTGCGAGTGAATGAGTGTAACTGAGTGAGTGTGAGTGACAGTGCGAGTGAATGAGTGTAACTGAGTGAGTGTGAGTGCGAGTGAATGAGTGTAACTGAGTGAGTGTGAGTGCAGGTGTGACTGACAGTGCGAGTGAATGAGTGTGCGAATGAATGATAGTGACTGAGTGAGTGTGCGAGTGTGATTGAGTTTGACCGAATGTGAGTGACAGTGCGAGTGAATGAGTGTGAGTGAGTGAGTGACATTGCGAGTGAGAGTGCGAGTGTGACTGACAGTGCGAGTGAGAGTGACAGTGCGAGTTTTAAAAACAGGTTAATTTCCAAGACTGTGTAGGTGGTTGTTAATGAAGAAGAAGATTCAAGAGACAAGACAAGTGCCAAGAGACAAGATAAGCATTGACGTGCCATATTTTGTCTATTACAACAGCCTCACAAATCAACTTTCGCAGCCAATGGACGAGCGGTGAGTAGTTTTTATATATACTAATTATTATGATGTCATAACCAATTCTTATGATTTCAATATGAAATATCACTTTTATACCCTTGATGAAGTGCACACCGATAAAATACTATCCAACAAACTGTCAGTGAGTGAGTGAGTGGGTGAGTGCATGAGTGGGTGAGTGAGTGAGTGAGTGAGTGAGTGAGTGGGTGAGTTCGTAAGTGAGAGTCCGTGAGTTTGTGAGTGGGTGAGTTTGTGAGTGGGTGAGTTTGTGAGTGAGTGGGTGAGTTCGCTCGTTCGTTCGTTCGTTCGTTCGTTCGTTCGTTCGTTCGTAAGTGAGAGTCCGTGAGTTGGTGACTGCCTGAGTGCATGATGGAACTCACTCAAAAGTTCGCACGCACTCAAGCAAGCTCTATCTCACGCATTCTCACTCAGTTGCCAGCTGATTTAACCCTTATTAACTTGATAACTCTTATTGCTCATTAAATACCGATAGTAAACTATCACTTTGTTCTATGATTCTCTCTTAATACGAGTACTGAATTGTTGATCTTTATCACCATCCTTTTATCTCTATATTCGATCGAGTCAAAACTGTCCTGATGAACGACTTTAAAAGCCAAGTTACTAGTACTTTCAAGTGATCTGAGCCACAATTCACCTCTCCCACTAACCTACCATTCATACTCCAAATTAGTCAAAGCCATAACTACGTATGATATTGTTTAGTGTGTTTTTACAATCCATTCTGGTTACATTGTTGATGATACCAATTACGTCCTTTGAATGTCAAAGCCCAATTCCATTCTTTAGTTTGCTTACACCTTTGTTATAGTGATACTATGGTGGTTGATAATGGGAGGAGACAGTTTATGGTGAGAATGCACCACACTATGTGGAGTATGTGTTTGATAAACGGACACTACGTGCCCGTTTCTTAGCCAATAAATAGAGCTCAACAAGAACAACACATCAGAAGCTTTCTTGGCATCTATATATGTGGTGACTCCAGCATCGATATGTACACCTCGTTTGACTTGACGTATACATTATAATTTATACCTTACACCGTATTCATTATACCTTATTGTATACCCTTTTATATAAAACCAAACCTCTATTGTCTAACAATTTGAGGGTATGAGCAGTGAGAGTGAAGCGAGTTGGTAGTGAAAGAGCTACACGTGAGTTGCGAATTCTGAGAGCGAATAGTTTGAGTGTCACAACTCTTGTACAGTCTTGATTCGTTTGTGGTGATTGTTATTCCATTGCATCACTTTTGCTTGGTATCTGCGTTTCACGAGGTTGGTGGGTATTGCCAGTCGTACTCGTTTGGTGGTACTCGTTGGTTGTATTTGTTCCCTCAGGTACTTGTTCACTCATGAACGAACGAATGAATAGTACTGCGAAGCAGTACTATGAGTGCTTGATACTCACTCACTCACTCACTCACTCACGCACTCACTCACTCACTCACTCACGCACTCACTCACTCACTCACTCACTCACTCACTCACTCACTCACTCACTCACTCACAAACTCACTCACGCACTCACTCACTCACTCACTCACGCACTCATTCACTCACTCACGAACTCACTCACGAACTTACTCACGAACTCACTCACGAACTCACTAACTCACGCACTCACGAACTCACGCACTCACGCACTCACGAACTCACGAACTCACGAACTCACGAACTCACTCACGAACTCACGAACTCACGAACTCACGAACTCACACTCACTCACGCACTCACTCACTCACTCACTCACTACGTTCGTTCGTTCGCTCGCTCGTTCGTTCGTTCGCTCGTTCGTTCGCTCGTTCGCTCGCTCGTTCGCCAACTTTTTCGCTACGCTCAAAAGTTCACCTCTTGTAACCTCCCATGTTTGACGACTTTGAAAACAACAACCCCTTTGCAGAAGCAATAGACCGCCCTACGGAAACCCATGACCCCCCCATTCCCCCCAATAACCCACCCCTCACCAATGAACTTCCCATCCACCACGACTCCCCAGAATCCCCAGTCGATCCTCCCCATATCACCCCTAATGAACTACGTAAACTCATTCCAGAACGATTCACCAAATCCAAAATCATCATCCAAATCACCCAGATCGAACCAAACAAACCAGGAAATCCCATCATTCGTTTCAATGCACACGTCACGGCACTCCCTCGGTACCGTCAAGAGACGTATACTGACATTCGCCGCACCTACAATGAAGTTGTACGCTTCAACAAATACCTAATAATCGCCAACTTGGAGGTATTTGTGCCGATGCTCCCCTCAGCCACCACGGCATACCCTGCTGGGGGTGACGAGGAACTCAAGCAACTCCATTCTGTGTGGCAGGAATGGTTTGATCGAGTGGTGACCAATCCGATATTGATCAGAGATGACGAGTTTGTTTTCTTCTTAGAGAATGACTTTGGATATTCAGTGATTAATCAGAATAAAAAGAGTGCCGTTGCCAGTGGGATACTTCGTAAGACCCTTAAACAGTTTGCGGTACCCGAGGATGAATACGAAGAGTTAAGTGAATTCCGTCCATTAATCAAATCATGGTACCTTGAAAGCTTGAAGCTTCATAAACACTTTCAAAACCATCAGATATATCAAAAGCAAATCTCAATACAAACCTATGACTTATCTCAAAAGCTTTTAATGATGAGTAACTTTGAAGTGTTACACGTTGGAATGAAGAATATGTGGGAGAAGTTAGCTAAGATCACTCAATTCCAATCAGATATCCATTTGATTGACCTGGTCAATATAATGGCCGATCTTGGAGATGGATTCCAATGTATCATTGATGACTTCTATCAAATTAAAGAAGCTCTAACTAATAGACATTTGATAATGCGTGAACTAATTCAAGCAAAAGCTCAAACTCGCACTAAACAATTGGCGGCTGATAAACTGCGCGCTAAAGCTTCAATCGATCCAATCAGAGCGGATGACGCCATTCGTTCATTGGAATATGCAACAAAAACAGAGGAGTCATTGAACCTTCAAATAAAGAGAATCCTGGCGGAAATGATACTTGAGAAGGCTACAGTACTTGAGTTTACAGAGAAGAAGATTCAAAAGATTATTAAGAAACATACTTTACATCGTGTGGATCATCATCGTAAAATGCTTAAGCATTTGGAGAATATTCGCTTGGATGTTCGTATTGTCGATCAACGTGGGGGGCTTCTGCGTTTAAATAGGGATAATTTACTGCTGTTGAAACATAATTTAACTCAACTGCAGGGGGTGACGGGAGATGCATGGAGTGCTAGGACGTTTAGGAGTGTTCAGGAGAAGGAGGAGGTTGTGGAGGAGGATATTGATGCGAAGACTGCTGCGAGGGTTTTGGGGAGGGCAGTGTTCTAGTGGTGCCAATTACTGCGAAGCAGTGATTGGACTTTTAGGGTTGGGTACTATGACGTGGTGCCAATTACTACGAAGTAGTGATTGGACTTTTAGGGTTGGGTACTATGACGTGGTGCCAATTACTGCGAAGCAGTGATTGGACTTTTAGGGTTGGGTACTATGACGTGGTGCCAATTACTACGAAGCAGTGATTGGACTTTTAGAGTTTGGTACTATAAAGTGGTTATTGACTGTGAGCAGTGATTGACCTTTAGAGTTTAGTACTGTGAATTGGTGATTATCGTTGTACTACAAAGCAGGCTGACTTTGTTTGGTACTTCCAAGTACTGCGTTGTACTATCGAGCACTGCGTTGTACTATCAAGCACTGCGTTGTACTATCAAGTACTGCGTTGTACTATCAAGCACTGCGTTGTACTATCGAGCACTGCGTTGTACTACTAAGCACTGCGTTGTACTATCAAGCAGTACGGTTACTAGAGCAGCACTTTTATGTCATACATTTATATGGCTACCATTTCAGTAACTTGCAAATTGAATAGCACCTTTATATTTAATACATCGAGATATCAAGTTTAGATTATCGCTTGCGGTATTTTGCCAAGTGACGTAGTGTGTATGTAAATGAGTGAGTGAGTGAATGGGTGAGTGGGTGAGTGAGCGAGTGAGGGCGAACTTTTGAGTCCATGAGTTCGTGAGTGAGTGAGTCCATGAGTTCGTGAGTGAGTTCGTGAGTGAGTGAATGGGTGAGTGAATGGGTGAGTGGGTGAGTGAGCGAGTGAGGGCGAACTTTTGAGTCCATGAGTTCGTGAGTGAGTTCGTGAGTGAGTGAATGGGTGAGTGGGTGAGTGAGCGAGCGAGGGCGAACTTTTGAGTCCATGAGTTCGTGAGTTCGTGAATGAGTAAGATAATGAGTGAATTCGTTAGCTCGTATGTTCGCTCGTTCGTTCTCTTAAGAGCAAATCAGTTTGGCCAACTAATAATTGCTGCAAATTATTACACAGTAAGTTAATTTATACCTTTTGGCTCATTGCTAGGAACAAACGAACGAGCGAGTAAGTGAGTGAGTGAATGTATGGTGAATGAGTCGTGAGTAGCATATTTACAAGTATTTACTTCTCACGAACGAACGAACGAACTCGCTTCGCTCGTTCGTAGTAACCTAGAAAACAAGAGGATGAAATGATTTAGAAATTTGCTTCTTTCACCATCCGTATGTCATTACTATTGGCAATAATGATTTTTTGTAAAGGTTTCGGGTTTCTTCTATGACTGGAGAAGGCGAAATCACTCGCTTCGCTCATCAAGAATTCAAAATGTGTAAACTGCTGCGAGCGAAGCGACTTGACAGTATAATTTCTGCAAAGCAGCACAGGAGCGAAGCGACTTGAAAGATAGTATGCTGCGAAGCTTGACGTAATGGATAAGCTGCTGCGAAGCAGCTTAGGAGCGAAGCGACTTGACAAAATGTGTAAACTACTGCATAGCAGCTTAGGAGCGAAGCGACTTGACAAAATGTGTAAACTACTGCATAGCAGCTTAGGAGCGAAGCGACTTGACAAAATGTGTAAACTGCTGCATAGCAACTTGATAGAATGTATATCATAAGATTTAGCATTGAGATTATAAACCTCGAATTCAATTGATTATGCTACTCACTCACTCGCTTCGCTCCTTGAACTTTCAAACCATTCACCCTTGTGCAATCCTAAAAACGTAGCGAATACTTGACATGCGTATGACGGTACGGGTCTTTAAAGGTTAGTTGCAAACAAAATCGTACAGAAGTGCTTAATTCAAGTATTGGTCTTTACAGAATAGTGTTGCGAATACTCAATGCAAGTATAAGAGTACTGGTAATTAAGCACCAAGTTGATTCAAGAGCATAGGCCATTGAAAGCTTGTGGGTGAAATCAATGTAGTTGTGAGCAACTAGCTGCTGGAAAGCGAGCTTTATAGTGCAATAGCCAAGATACGCAGGCATTCACTCACTCATTTTCTCAAGAATTTTATTAAATGATTGATATATGAACTCGACTCGTTGGGAGTATTCTATACAGATACGGGGACCACGCCGAATGGGATTCTCGCCCTCTGTGACGTCAACACTTTATACCTTACTCATCTCATCAATTCTCTAGTTAAAATAGCACAAGTTATAGAGCTCATCAATCCTTAAGTATTGCTACGAGCGTGAGTGAGTAGGAAAAATCGAGTGAGCGATGGTTTGTATTAGGAGAATTCATTCAAATCATAAGAATTCGCACTCACTCACTCACTCACTCACTCACTCGCGTCGCACGTTCGTCAAAGTCATTTATACCTTGTTAAGTTGTGCAGAGCATAATAGAAGCATAAAATGAATATTCAGTATTGAGCTTGACAGCAATGGCTGTGTAAATGGATGTTATGCTTATAGTAATGAAGAAATTCGTTATAGAATGCAACACTTTATACCTCGGTCATCTCATCAACTCTCTAGTTTTGTTAATGCAATATACCTCGTTCATCTCTTCAAACTCCTCTTTAGTTTCATACTTTTTGGTCTCTTGAATATTCGGTAATCATCTCGAATGTCACTATTAACCTCGTGCCTTTTAACCTCACCCAATTGGTATGCAATACAAGTACACCCAATCACTTGTAACCTTTGTTCAATATAGGAATCAATTCCAAGTATCCCTATACAAATTATAATTGAGTAGTGAATGAGTGAGTGAGTGAGTGAGTGAGTGACTACATTTTTTTGACGACTTCGTTCGTTCGTTCGTCGTTCGTTCGTTCGTTCGTCGTTCGTTCGTTCGTTCGTTCGTTCGTTCTTTCGCTCGTTCGTTCGTTCGTTCGTTCGCTCGTTCGTTCGTTCGCTCGTTCGTTCTTTCGCTCGTTCGTTCGTTCGTTCGTTCGCTCGTTCGTTCGTCAATGCTGAGTGACCGAATAGAGGAGCGAATGAGTGAGTAGCAACTATTTGAGACTTTTTGATAAACTGGTTAATTCAAACTCGTAACTCGAATTGTAACTTGAACTCGTAACTCGAATTAATCGTTCGAACTCGTCACTCGTTCCTCGTTCCTCATTCATAGTTACAGAGAAGTTTGCAAAGAATTATATCACATCCTACAATGAAAAATCATTATACATCCATATCTACTCACCACCACCAAGGAAGAAACAAACGAACTCACGATCTCACAATCTCACAATCTCACGAACTCACGAACTCACGAACTCGCTTTGCTCGTTCGTGCTCCAGCAGGTGGTGGTTGAACATTGATTTTATGGTTAATGTTATAATTATCCAATGGGAACAATCAATTAAGTATTAAATTTCATAAAAGATGGGTCCCAGTAATAACCCCTTCTATATTAACAAACCATTTCTCGTGAGTACAACAATTCAATCACACACTCGTGAGTACAACAGTCCAATTACGCACTCATGAGTTCGCTCGGTACGCTGACTCACTCACTTGATTTCGCCTTATTCTCTCCTATTAGAAATCATGAGCGAAGCGATTGATTTCGCGTTATTCTCTCATATTACAAACATGAGCTAAGCAATTAATTTCGTGTTCTAGTGTCATATAAAAAGCCATGAGCGAAGTGATTGATTTCGTATTCTCCTGTCATAGAAGAAACCAATAACCTCGCTCGTGATTTCGTTCTTCTCTCATATAAGAAACCACTCGCTTTGCTTACGTTTTCGTTTGAATGCGGTCGGACGTGTATGTTCGTCTCTTATATAGAAGCCACTCGCTACACTAGTGATTTCGTGTTCTTCTCTCATATTAGAAACCACTCCCTTCGCTCCTAATTTCGTGTATGTTCGTCTATTATAAAGAAACCACTCGCTGAGTGCGTCAGTACAACAATCCAATTACGCACTCGTTCGCTCGCTCGCTCACTCACTCACCCGCTAAATACCTCTCCAAATCATCCATCAAATTCTCAGCATCATCATCACCTCTGTCAATTCCAATATCAATCCCGCCTTGTCAAGATTCCGCTCCAAAAGACTGTCATACACCACATCCACCAAAAACTCATCCTGCACCCCCAAGTACTCTTCAATGAGCTTTCCAACTTTGTTAGGAAGTGCTTGCAAGCTCTCCTTGGGGAGGTTTGACTAAAATGTCCAAGTATTTCTGAACCAATACTGATGTAACGAACGAGCGAAGCGAGTGAGTGAGTGAGTGAGTGAGTGCGTGAGTGCGTGAGTGGGTAAGTGAGTGAGTGAGTGAGCGCGAGAGTGAGTTCGTTAGTTCTTGAGTTCTTGAGTGCGTGAGTTCTTGAGTTCTTGAGTGCGTGAGTTCTTGAGTTCTTGAGTGCGTGAGTTCTTGAGTTCGCTCGTTCCTTCCTTCGCTCGATTACTCTCTTTGCTCGTTCGCTAGATTACTTTCTTGGTTGGTTTTCGCTATTCGCTCACTTGCTTGGCTAGTTTTGGCTACTCACTTACTCAAAAGTTTGCTACAAACTGAGGCACTCACGCACTCACCTACTCAAAAGTTCGCACTCACTCACTCACTCGACGAGCGAAGTGTCATATAGTATCATACAGTATCACATACAGTATCATATACAGTATCATACACTAGTATCATATACATCACCAAACAGTCATACCCATCCATGCAAACCACACTAAAATTTCTTGGCTAAAATCATTTCCAGACCCACTAACTGAGTTTGCGAGTTTGTCAGTTCGAGGGTAATGACTGCGTGAGATGGTGAGATCATGCGTTCATTTGTTTGTTCATTTGTTCGTTTGTTCATAAGAATTCGCTACTCACTACTCACTACAAGTGATTGGACTTTTAAAGCTCGGTACTATGAAGTGATTATTCAGTGTGGTACTGCAAAGCAGTGAATGACCTTTTAGAGTTTGGTACTATGAAATGGTTATTCAGTGTGGCACTGAAAAGCACGTGGACTATTTTGGTACTTCCAATCACTTCGTTGCATTACCAAGCAGTTGCACTTGATCTAGAGTAGGCACTTTTATTGTATTGAATATCATACATTTGCCTTTCAGTAACTTGCGAGTAGCACCTTTATATTTAATCCATGGAGATATCAACGATTATCGCTTGGCGTTATTGTTCAATGAACGAGCGAACGAACGAGCGAAGCGAGTGAGTGAGTGAGTGGTGCGTTCGTGAGTGGTGAGTGAGTGGTGAGTTCGTTCGTTCGTTCGTTCGTTCGTTCGTTCGTTCGTGAGTAAGTTCGTTCGTTCGTTCGTTCGTGAAATCGTAGAATTCGCAACTCACTCACCAAGAACGAACGAAGAATGAGCGTAGCGATTTGAAGAGTTTTGATTCATATTGCTTCATATCAAACTTTAATCAATTAATGTTGCTTTATATCAATACGATAGATTTGGCTTGGTTATGTATATGGAATTAGCGACTCATAAGGATCAACTACATGAATAGGGAAGCGTCTGCATGGATAGAGATTAATTGACGAACGAACGAACGAACGAGCGAGCGCACTCACTCGTAACTAACGAGCGAAGCGAGTGAGTTACTAGCAGCACTTTTCGCTCTTTCGTTCGTGAGTATCAACCACTCATAGTACTGCTTCGCAACACTATTCGTCACCCTGCTTAAATTTGACACTTTTTGTGATATTTGTTTGAGTTTGATACGAATGGCAGAGCTCTGATATCTTAGTTGATATTGGTATTTAGTGACTTGGTCATGTTTGGATTGGTGTTTAGTGACTTGGTTATAAATGATACTCAGTGGTACTCATAAATGATACTCACTCTCACTCACTCACTCCCACTCACTCCCTCGTTTGTTCGCGTTTGATACACCAGAGCTCTGATATACTAGCTCGAGTGTCAAAAAATGCCTTCAACCAGATTCGAACTGATGATCTCCTCATTACTAGTGAGGTGCCTTACCAACTTGGCCATGAAGGCTTGATGGACTAATCAGGGGGTCTGTCAATTTGTCACGAGCCCAACTCAAGATAACCAATACAAATATTCACAGAGAGTATATGAAACCAATACAGGTACGAATTCGCACTCACTTGTTTAATGATAAGGCAACTTACTCTCTTGTTCCAATCATAAAATTTAGCTGCCATTTCCCTACTCACTCGCTCCTGGGTAACTAACCTCTGAAGACCCGTACCGCAATAATGTTGCTCGCTTCGTTTACACTTGAGAACTAACATCCATTGCCATTCTTCATGACTTGTAGTGATATTGATGATTGTTAGTTGGCGAATGCAGTGCTATAATTTATCTGATTTATCGAAAAGGCTGAGAGGTTTGATTGTGATTGTCAATATGTATTACGTGAAAGCTCTAACTCTCACTCCTAAGGCTAATTCACTTGACTGATATCAAGGTGTTTTTGCAGCCCATCTATATTAAATTTATGATTTTAACCAATAGACCATCACTCAATAGTAATCCCGATAAACTATATACCTCATAAGACGGGGCTCTCACTAGGGAACCTTCACCACAGAACTCACAAATTTCAAAGTACACTCTATTCAAGAAATTCCAATCAAGGAATGTGTGAATTCTTTGTCTTGGGAGTGACTTTTGAATGAGCGAATGAGCGAATGAGCGAATGAGCGAAGCGAGTGAGTGAGTGAGTGAGTGAGTGCGTGAGTGCGTGAGTGCCTCAGTGAGTGCAAAATTTTGAGTGACTGACTGACTGACTGAGTAGCGAAATCCAACCAAGAGAGTAATCTAGCGAACGAGCAAAGAGAGTAATCGAACGAACAAGCTCACGAACGAACGAACGAACGAGCTTCGTTTTCGTCACTCACTCACCCACTTAATCTCACACTCGCACGCACTCACGTACTCACTCACCCACTCACTCGCTCCGATCGTTCGCTTCTATGGTGTATTATATAATCAACCAGATACACCTCATCCTTTGTCACACACCAATTACAGGTGGACAGTGGCGAATCTTGAATTGGAGCTTGTTGATTTATCATATTAACTATGTAGATTTTGAAAATGAATCAGGCTGTTCGTCATTGGGTGTGTATTGTTCTTTGGTGTTTTTGATTAATCTGTTCATGTTGGTTAATGTGCTGATATGGAACTTACCTCTAAAGACCCGTACCGCAATAATGGAACTCACTCACGAACTCACGAACTCACGAACTCACTTGCTTCGCTCGTTCATTCGCTCGTTCGTTCGTTTGCTCGTTTTGCATTCATCTGAAACACTTGCAACTTCCAATTGGTACCTGTGAGAAAAGGTTATCCTGTATTGAGATATTCAATTGGCGTATCGATAGTATGTATACTAATCATAGTACAGCAAACTATTGCAAAGTACTGCGAAACAGTACTAGTTAAACAAAGTGAGTAAACTAATTATGATACTGATCGTTTTGCTGTTTTTCTGTTTTGCTTTATTAATGCTCATATGTATAGGCTGCTCAATCCCTAGTCTCTCCATCTCCCAATATGATTTTTCAATTGTAGCAACAGCTGTAAGTAACGATCCCAGCTAAGCAAAAGGGAAGTATTATCATCAATCAAGTTTAATGAATTAGACTCTGTGTGATTTTGGTTGACGGTACGTGGTGGTACGTGGCGCTACGTGGCGCTACCAAGTCAGATAGTGCACTGGTTTTCAATTCATTGGTTATATGTTGCGCTACCAAGTCAGGTAGTGCACTTGTAATTCTCTTTGCCGCCGAGAATATATTGCAGGTGACGACAGCGCTACCAATTCAAGTGGTGCGCTAGTATTTCTCCCTTCAATATATTGCTTCCTGGTATCGCCAATTGGTGCCACTTGGTATCCCACATGATATCGCCAATTCGTATCGCCAATTCGTATCGCCAATTCGTATCGCCAACTACATACACACCCAATTTATCATCTTGTTACCTAACAACTCATGATTTTCATGCCAATATCGAATATGATTGGACGCTTTTTTTGAAATCAACAATCATATCTCAGACTGCCCCTAATCCGTATCTAACAACTTGATATCTGTGTGAGATGAAGTTGAGCTAGTTATGAAAATAACTTGACTACAAGTGTATTGATAAGTATATCGTGAAGTTATATGCAGTCACCGATCTCAATCTCGGAAAAAATCGGTTACCCAACGCATACGGGTGGTTACCCAACGTTTACCAAGCGCTGCGCACTATCCAATAGTAATGGTTATTGATGGTTAGTGATGGTTAGTGATGGTTAGTGAAGGCAGTGATGGTTAGTGGTGGCCAGTGATGGTCAGTGATGGTCAGCATAAGTGATTGTCACCAATTATATCGAATCATAAGTGGTTACCAATTATATCGAATCATATTGATCCTCACCAATCATATCGAATCATATCAATCGTCACCAATCATATCGAATCATAATCACTAATTCAGTAAACCTCACTAGTTCCCACTCACTACTCGCTACGATCGTCGCTCACTAATCTTGTCACTTCCTACGCGAGTAACTCGCTACGCTCGTTACTCGCTACGCTCGTGGCCGGTCGTGTACCTCCACATTTCCAACATTACCTCACTCGTCTTCCACGTTTCAAAAATTTTAACCACATCATGAACAGGCAATTTCTTCGTAGCTTCACCTCGTCCAAGCCAAGCCAAAACTACGCCTCCACCATCAAAAACCTCAAGGTCACTAGTGACACCAAGGTCATCTACCAAGGGTTCACTGGTAAGCAAGGTACTTTCCATGCTGAACAAGCCATTGCTTATGGAACCAAGGTTGTGGGTGGAACAAACCCAAAAAAGGCCGGGTCTACCCATTTGGGTCAACCGGTTTTCGCTAGTGTGAAGGAAGCTATGAAGGAAACCGGTGCTAGTGCCACTGGTATCTTTGTGCCACCATCCATTGCAGCTGCTGCTATTGAAGAAGCTATTGAAGCTGAAATTGCTCTCGCTGTGGCCATCACTGAAGGTATCCCACAACACGATATGGTTAGAATCGCCCAAATCTTGAAGACTCAAGATAAGACCCGTTTGGTTGGTCCTAACTGTCCGGGCTTGATTGCTCCAGAACAGTGTAAGATTGGTATCATGCCTTCCCACATCCACAAGAGAGGTAGAGTTGGTGTGATTTCCAAATCTGGTACCTTAACCTACGAAGCCGTGGCTCAAACTACTGCTGTAGGCTTGGGTCAATCCCTTGTCATTGGTATGGGTGGTGACCCATTCCCAGGTACCAACTTTATCGATGCCCTTACTTTGTTCTTGAATGACCCAGAAACCGAAGGTATTATCTTGATTGGTGAAATCGGTGGTACTGCCGAAGAAGAAGCTTCCGAGTTCTTGAAGCAATACAACTTGACTAGAGACGTTCCAAAGCCGGTTGTTTCCTTTATTGCTGGTGTTTCAGCTCCTCCAGGTAGAAGAATGGGTCACGCAGGTGCTATCATTGCCGGTGGTAAGGGTGACGCCAAACTGAAGATTGCTGCTTTACAATCTGCTGGTGTCATTGTCGAACCTTCTCCAGCAAGATTAGGTAACAGTTTGTTGAATGAGTTTAAGGCTAAGAATTTATTATAATCAACGAAGCGACTTGGTCCGTGTGTTAAGAAGTGAGAGATGATATTCATTTGGGATCTTCATTATGAGAGATTCTATGATATGTTTGTTACTTTTCCTCACTAGGGCCTTCTTATTTCCATAATACAAGATATTAATCGCATCAATAAGTTAATTGTAGGAGTGGATGGTAATGCGAGAACAGCCAAGTGCGAAGCGAGAGCAACCGGCTAAGCGAGAGCAACCGGCTAAGCGAGAACAACCGGAAGCAGCCAAGTGCGAAGCGAGAACATCCGGAAGCAGCTTCAAGCGTACCGAGTAATATATTGCCGCACTGAGTACTTTGTCGTCACGAGTATCGTCGTACAGAGTATTACATTGTTGCACAGAGTAATACCACACAAGAATCCACTTGAGTATTCATTACAAATGCCAAACATTCATTATGCATCTCCAAAGTATGTTCTATTAACCAAAAATAGATGAGCTGTATGCTATCAATGCCCATAGGTGCGTATTATGTAGGTCACTATCAAGACGGGTAAAGTATACAATTAAAGTTATACAATCATCAACTCGAATAGTGCTGCGAAGCAGTACTATGAGTGGATCTGTGAGGTTGACGAATAGTGCTACGAAGCAGTACTATGAGTGGATGTGTGAGGTTGACGAATAGTGCTGCGAAGCAGTACTATGAGTGGATGTGTGAGGTTGACGAATAGTGCTGCGAAGCAGTACTATGAGTGCATATGTGAGGTTGACGAATAGTGCTGCGAAGCAGTACTATGAGTGGATCTGTGAGGTTGGCGAATAGTGCTGCGAAGCAGTACTATGAGTGGATCTGTGAGGTTGACGAATATTGCTAAGCAGTACTATGAGTGGATCTGTGAGGTTGACGAATAGTGCTTCTAAGCAGTACTATGAGTGCATATGTGAGGTTGACGAATAGTGCTTCTAAGCAGTACTATGAGTGCATATGTGAGGTTGGCGAATAGTGCTAAGCAGTACTATGAGTGCATATGTGGTATTTTAATTGAGTGAGACCTTGGACGGGTAGAGCTGGATCGTTCGTATTAAAAGAATTTGCTACTTACTCTGTTCACTTGATTGTATTGAAAGAGTTCGCAGCCACTCAGTCGGTTCGCTTGTTCATAATTTGCTACTCACTCACTCGCAAAGCTTGTAAAGAAAATCACTCTATTCGTTCACACTCACTCACTCACGAACGAACGAACGAACGAACGAACGAACGAACTCAAAAGTTCGCTACTCCCTCACTCAATAATTCGCTACTCAACTCATTCAGAAAGGTCATTACTGTCAAACGGGAGTTTCCATGTGTTTATTCAGGGGATAGAAATCCTTTCAGCAAACACTTGTTTGGAAGCACTTTGAACTGCCTCTTAATACCAATGGCCCATTCCATATAAAACTCCTGCACATAATCGAGCTGCGACAACGATCTGACCAGCCCAACTATCAAGTGTAAGCGAGATGATTAAAGCAAATGTACTAAGTTTTATGTTCTGATGTTTATTCACATTACTCATCGCATTACTCATCACATTACTCATTGCACATCAGTTATCACACATAACACTTTACTCATCACGAGCTGAGAAATACAACCAATTGGTTACTAAATCACCATATTAGTGGGTAACGAATTCCTTTGATTATAAGTATTTCATGAACTCAACACCAATTGTTACGCTCAATACAACCAATTAGACTGTTGTAAAATCAATACCACCAAATCAATACCAAATCAATACCACCAAATCATTACCACCATATCGATTCTTAGTTCCTGCATACAGGTAGTTATTGACAGATGCATTGATAGTAAACGAAACTCAGATCACAATTCAAACCATACGTAATAACGTATTCACATTAATCTTAAAGTCTTTGCCTTATTCACCACACCATGTAATTTCAATCTCAGTAACGTCTCTAGGTTGGGTAGTTTTCACTGACGTAACGCATGAGTTGCATGAGTTGCATGAGTTGCATAACGAGCATAACGAGCATAACGAGCATAACGAGCATAACGAGCATATCATTATTGCGGTATGGTTCTTTAGAGGTTTCCATCACATAACTCACATACTCGCATACTCGCATACTCACATACTCACATTACTCGCTTCGCTCGTTATGATTGCACTGGGAACCTACACCTTCAAGCCATACTGCCTGACATTGTGTGGATTGCTGAGAGGTGATTTCTTTGAGAATGGAAGAATTAGCTGTGTGAAAGAGGAAGAATCAGTAAATCTAAAGTGACGTTGGGTGGGAGATTTGTTTATCTCATGATAATCTCATGATAATTTTAATGATATGGTGTCGATACCAAGACGGGATTCGATCGAGCAATGCGAGTAGCGTAGCCTGGTACATACAGGACCACAAGAGACCACACAAGAGTCTCGGTGTATTTGGTTCTCGAACGAGCGAACGAGGGAACGAGCGAAGCGAGTGAGTGCGTCAGTGAGTGAGTGAGTGCGTGAGTGAGTGACAAGGAGTAACTGAGTGAGTGAGTGAGTGAG
>JAKUAJ010000088.1:29553-54071 GCA_030562865.1 Kodamaea lidongshanica (nom. inval.)
TGTGACTGTGACTGTGACTGTGACTGTGACTGTGACTGTGACTGTGACTGTGACTGTGACTGTGACTGTGACTGTGACTGTGACTGTGACTGTGACTGTGACTGTAACTGTGACTGTGACTGTAACTGTGACTGTGACTGTAACTGTGAGTGCGACTTAGTGAGTGAGTGAGTGAGTGAGTGAGTGAGTGCGTGAGTGAGTGAGTGAGTGAGTGCGAACATTTGAGTGAGTGAGTGACTGAGTGAGTGAGTGCGAAAGTGTTCGTGAGTGAGTGACTGAGTAGCGAATCATTGACTGGCTGACTCACTGAGTAGCCAAATCAAGCGAACCGAGTGAGTGTGTAAAAGCCAGCACTATTCATCCAAGGTCTCTCTCAATTAAAAAGCCACGCATGCACTCATAGTGCTGCTTCGAAGAACTATTCATGGCGAATTATCATAATTCCACCTTGTTATCATCGTTACATGTGAATTGATTTAGTGATTATTCATACAATGGTACTACCAATAAAGTGTCGACTTGATCAGATTATGCATGTCTTACAAAATAACAGGCATATGATGTAATTATCAAGGTGAACAGACAAGGGTATCACTCACTCACCCCCAGTCATATACCTAAGAAATATGAGAATAGGAGAAAAGACAATACGAGACACGAATGAGACCTTTGTATGTAAATTCTTTGTTCCATTCTTGAAATCATATTCATATATTTAATTATTGTCAGTTGACTCAAGTGTAAGATATTCACTAGCAACATCACATCATAGCAACGTCACATCAGATGAAATATACTCATTTTCGCTACTCACTCACTCATATTCAATTATATTTCGTTTCGCACGATATGCTGCTTCGCAGTGATTTTTCTAGTACATATCTCGCTTCGCTCGATATGCTGCTTCGCAGCGTTATTCCACGTACATTTCTCGCTTAGCTCGGCATCCGTGCACTCATAGGCGAAACAATACATTTAGTTCATTTTGAATATTTTCATGATTCAACATGAAAGTTGCACAATTGGTACTGGCAAGTTGGTGCCTTTGGTTGTCAAGTACAAAAATTCGTATTAGATGGTTGTAGTAATGTTAAGGATTCTACAGTTTTGAATCATCTGAATAACCAATGCCACACTCTTGTATAAGGGTGTGTTGGTGCAGTGTATTTTGTAGCCAGATAGCGTACTTGTTACCACGGTTAATGCATGTATTATTTCTACGTTTTTCATGACTGCGAGTGAGTGCGAGTGTGAGCGAATTCTTTGATCCAGTTATATAGGAGCGAGACGAGCGTAGTGAGTTTGCGAGTGAGTGTTAGTTCCATTATTGTAGTTATTCATTTCTTTTTAGCAAACTAAAGAACAAGCGAGCTTCTGAGTGAGTGCGTGCAAGCGTGAGTGATTTTTCTGACTGACTGACTGACTGACTGACTGACTGACTGACTGACTCGATCTAATTCACCAACATAATCATTAATTTTGAATAAATATTTCATTCCCAATCTCCCTTTGGAAAATCACCACATTTTGAAGGAGCCTTTAGTGAATGAAACGAGCGAGAGTGAGTGGTGAACTCACAGGATAATCACTCGCTTCGCTCGTGAGCACAAGTGTAAGAAAAAATGGCAAAGTTAGGAAAACGGTTTAAAAAGCAGAGAAATCTCTAGTTGATTTTAGCGAGCTGTGTTAGGTTGACACTTACGGACCATCATGAATCTCATCTATTCATCTTAGTATGACACCCAAACACTTAAATTGATGTCACGACACTTGTACATGTGATGACACTTGTACATGTCACGACACTTATACATGTGACTTTCATCTGTTCTACACGAAAAGCACTAAATATGTTTCGTAGCCAATATACAATGGATTTTGATTGGTTAATATATACTTGATCATTTTATCTGATTATATTGAGTACTATTCCCATGTCATCAGCCTTCCGGGAGCCCGAATGGTGAAATCAACTAATGTACGAAAACATAGTTCTAAATGGCTAATGCTCTATGGATAAGAGTCAGGTGATCGAAGCAGTTGGTGACACCAGTAGAGTCAGTACAGACAGTAATAAAAATGTGAGAAAATGCAGGAGCGGTGAGTACGAGGAGCGTACCCAGCATAACTGTGACCGCAATCTATGTTTATATTTATACATTATGAGGATGTTTTGCTAGATAAGCATGTTGTGCTCTTGTATATATCACAATTTGCAACCACGGTAGTGTGATGTAGCTTAATGGAAACTCAATTTGTATGGGAATTGTCTCTAGTACATAGCAAATTGCGTGGTTCGGGACATGCTGTTGACAGTAGAATGATGGGACGTGAAGCACACTCAGTCGGGCACACTGAGGCACTGGGTGACGCTCACTCACTCAATCAGGCATACAAGTTAACGCTCGCTCACTCAATCAGGCATACAAAGTAACGCTCGCTCACGCACTCACTCACACTCACTCATTCAATCAGGCACAATAACACGCTCACGCACTCACTCACGCACATTGACACGCTCACTCACTCACTCAGTTACTCTCATTCAATCATTCGCTCGATTATACGATTTGAGTAGAATGTATGATCATATTACATTGGTATACGAGTACATTACATGACTTAATATGTGGATATTATATGCTCAGCTCTATGACTTTGGTATATGACTAGATGACTTTACTATTCACACTACACATAATATATGAGATGACAAGATCTCAGAAGACCGAGATATATCTTTAGGGGTTGAATCTAAGATTCACATTAACCCGAATCACATCAATCACAGTCTGGTTCTCAAAGTATTGAAATCAATAGAATTCACCACTTGTACAGTCTCACTCAGTCAGGCATACAGTCAAGCTTACAAAGTGTCGCTATTCGCTGAGGCACTGAGGCACTCACACTTCTGAGGCACTCACGCACTCACGCACTCACTCACGCACTCACTCACGCACTCACGCACTCACTCACGCACTCACGCACTCACTCACTCGCTTCGCTCGTTCGCTCGTTCGTTCGCGCGTTCGTTCGCTCGTTCGTTCGCTCGTTCGTTCGCTCGTTCGCTTGTTCGTTCGTACACCAAAAAAAAAGAACAATAATGCTCAACCTCTTCCGTACAAGAGTACTCATCAGACCATTTTCATCATATACCCCGCTCTTCAGGACAAACACATCCACGCGAACCAAAGAGAATGTGCACGATCTCGAGACATTCTTCAAGTTGATTGGACGTCAAACTATTGAGCATTTGGATACGTTTGAAGGGGATTTGAATAAATTTCTCAAGACATCATCGAAGCAAATGAAGAATTTGGGAATAGATGTTTCAACTAGACGCTACATGTTAAGATGGATCAACAAGTTTGAAAACAACTTGGAGCCTTTGAGAGAACACAAGAGAGGTAAGAAGAGACATGGAGGTGAAAGAAACAAGGTGACTGTGTTGGCTAAGAAGAATGCTTTGAAGAGATTGGAGGAGAAGGAGGCTTTTAAGAATGAGCAATTGGAGGGTGAAAAGAGGGGTGAGAGGGTGTTTTAGGGAACGAAAGAACGAACGAACGAACGAACGAACGAGCGAACGAACGAACGAACGAGCGAAGCGAGTGAGTGAGTGAGTGAAGTGAGTGAAGTGAAGTAAGTGAGTGAAGTGAAGTGAAGTGAGTGAAGTGAAGTGAGTGAAGTAAGTGAGTGAAGAAACAGCTTGCAAATCAAAATCTACTAAAGTGCAACACCTAGCTAAGCTTCAGCTAGACAATCAAAATGTTGATCAATAGCGAAATTCACTAGCTGTTGCTAACGAAGCGGAATTTGGACTTTTGAGTGAGCAGCGATTTTGATGGTATAACACCAACGAAATACTTGTTGGCGACGCTTGACTGCCAGGGAACGGTATATAGAAATTCAAGCAATGTATAAACAGTGTAGGGAACGAACGAACGAGCGAGCGAACGAACGAGCGAAGCGAGTGAGTGCGTGAGTGCGAACTTTGGAGTGCGTGAGTGCGTGAGTGAGTGAGTGAGTGAGTGAGAGAACAAACTCGCTTCGCTCGTTCACTCAAAAGTTCGGTACTCATTAACTCACTCACTCACTCACTCACTCACTCACTCACTCACTCACTCACTCACTCACTCACTCACTCACTCGCTTCGCTCGTTCGCTCGTATATACTTTCCACACGGGTAAATGTGGTGTCACATAACACTTGATAATTGATTAATGGCATACTTCAAGTCATAAGCTAACTTGATCCATTATACCGATAAATTAACCTGCTTAGTATTGTCGTCGTATAACATTGATTGCGTGAGTTCGTGAGTGAGCAGCGAATACTTGAGTTGGTGAGTGGGTGAGCTGGTAAGGTGGCCACCTTTATGCGAACTTGAATCTCTTTTCGCAGCCTTCAAAGGGCTACCTTTATTCTATTTTCGCAACCAAGGTGCCACCCAAGGTGCCACTTATGGTGCCACATTTAATCTCTTTACGTATACTTCCTCTTGATTTCTGGCTGCAAAGATCCAAAAGTTTCAATTTGAATAGCCTTGAAATTCTGTTTCAATGGGTTTGTTCAGTGTGAAATCTTTCAAGGCTCCGAGCGAACGAACGAACGAACGAGCGAAGCGAGTGAGTGACTGAGTGAGTGCGAACAAGCGAAGCGAGTGTGATTGAGTGCGTGCGTGTGAGTGAGTGAGAACAATTGAGTAAGTGCGTGAATGCGTGAGTGAGTGAGTGAGTGAGTGAGTGAGTGCAAACAACTAACAAAGTTCGCTACTCACTCACTCACTCAAGCACTTTGCTCGCTACAAAATTTCGTATTGGTCACTTGCTCTCTAGGCTCCTATCTGAAATCATTCAGTAACATGCTGGTGTAATTGCACAGAGATGGGTTGCCCAAGTATGTTATACGACGCAATATCCAAAGGTGAAACACTCATATGAATATCAAATTATCGTGCAATAGCAAAATATATACGAACGAACGAGCAAAGCGAGTTTGTTCACTCACGAACGAGCGAACTCACTCACTCACTCACTCACTCACTCACTCGCTTCGGTCGTTCTTTCGTTCGTTCGTTCTTTCGTTTGCTCGCTTGTGTATATCATCTATGCGTGAGCGAATGAGTGATATCACCAAGTGAAGATATTCATATAATATGTATTGGTCTATTAGTCTATTATTTTATAACTCTGATTTTAATACTCCATTAGTTTATCCCCTATTAGTCTTTGACAAGCGTTTGCACTGAAAAGACCGAAGCGAGTGCCTGAGTAAGTGAGAGACTGAGTGACTGAGTGACTGAGAGACTGAGTGACTGAGTGAGTGACGAAAATTAACGACTGGTTGCGAAAAAACCACTGATTGACTGAGACTCACAGCGAATCTCTATCCTCGGATGAACCATTCTGGTTATCGTACTCTATTCGAATGATTGCATCTATCAATTTACTTAGACTCAAACAAATCCAAGCAGCCTGTGATTGGTTAAGTTGAGGTTGTAAAAGGTTAGTTTTGATGAGCAATGAAATCTTGAACGAGCGAACGAACGAGCGAACGAACGAAAGAGCGAAGCGAGTGAGTGACTGAGTGACTGAGTGACTGAGTGACTGAGTGAGTGATTGAGTGAGTGAACAAACTTGCGAAGAGCAAAGGACTGACCGTGCAAAGTATTGACCGAGCAAAGTACTGACCGAGCAAAGTACCGACCGAGCAAAGTACTGACCGAGCAAAGTACTGAACGAGCAACAACTAATAAAGTTGCCAGCTGATTGAACTCCTAGTAACTTGCTAACTCTTTGTAACTTGCTAAACTCTTATTGCTCATTAAACACTGAGAGTACCGATAACAAGCTATAATTGATACTGTCACTTTTCAATTACTCAGTCATCGTACATCTCGTTGCACTGCTCCGCAACACTACATAGTTTTGACATATTAGATATCGTTTGGTATAGATATCGTTTGCTGTAAATGTACGTTTGCTGTACATGTACGTTTAAATCAAAGACATTTGCTACTCGCACCTTAGAAAAAGAATCCCACTCACTATGGCCACGAAACTATCAGTGCTTGATACTCACGAACGAACGAACGAACGAACCCACTGAACTAATGCACAGAATGCACTCACTCACTCAAATGGTTGCACTCCCAGTACACACAACAAACCATATCCCCAGTCTTTGATATGGTTTTGGATGCTTTGTCAAGTGAGTGCGTGAGTGAGTGAGTGAGTGAGTGAGTGAGTGAGTGAGTGAGTGAGTGAGTGAGTGAGTAAGTTGCGAAAATGATGCCGTCCTTACACATTTTGCGGAGACACAGTGCAAAGTGTTGAATCATAGAGAATGGCATTCAAAGTAGTTTTGTAAATCATAAATGCTCAGCCACTTATGTTGATTGGTATAAATCAGAATGAAAGTCGCTCGCTCTTTATTAAGCATGTAGGTGTTTATTATTGATAATTTATTTCCTGGTTAAATCGGATTTGACGAACGAACGAACGAATAGTGCTGCGAAGCAGTACTATGAGTGTTTGATACTCACGAACGAACGAGCTCACTGAATGAACGAATAGTGCTGCGAAGCAGTACTATGAGTGTTTGATACTCACGAACGAACGAGCTCACTGAATGAACGAATAGTGCTGCGAAGCAGTACTATGAGTGCTCGATACTCACGAACAAACGAACGAACGAACGAGCTCACTGAATGAACGAACGAACGAACGAACGAACGAACGAACGAACGAACGAACGAACGAACGAACGAACGAACTAACGAGCTCACTGAATGAACGAACGAACGAACTAACGCACTCACTCACACATTCACCCACTCAGGCGCTCACTCACCCACTCACTCACCCACTCACTCACCCACTCACTCACCCACTCACTCACCCACTCGCTTCGCTCGTTCGTTCGTTCGTTCGCTAGTATTGTACCAATATGATCGCACTGACACTTTGATGTTTGAGGTTTGGTCATAGCTAATTTGCTATCAGGAAATGTATTTTCAATACATACTTTGGTTGTAACAAACCAACAAGTGAATTCTCAAGTTGGTATTGATACATGTGATTGGTATGAACAAGTTGACAGAGTGTAGATTTATAACTATTTGTAATGGAATCATACACTGGACTCCTAGTAATGCTTCACAGCACTATTCGGTATGATTGGCAAGGCGACTGCAAACAGAGACTTTTATGTGAAAGCTAAACACACAGTTGGTGTACGATTGGTTAAATTGTGATTGAACGTATACCGAATAATTAATAATCATACAGTTATGGACAGTTGTGAAATTACTCATACGGTGCTTAACTGGTTAATGACTCCAGGCGTATTCACCAAGTTTGTTATGTGGAACCGATTGCCAAAGACGAAGCCGAGTTGGGGTTGGGAATCCACAATGAGCCCGAAACCAAAATGAAGATCCCACGAGCAAACCGACTCACCAGATCCCTCACACTTTCTCACGCTCACTCACACTTATACTCTCACTCGCACTCATACTCACACTCATACTAACATATTCATTTCGCTCATGCCGTTGCGGGTCGGACCCTTCGTGCTAGGTGGGACATCGAACGAACGAACGAGCGAACTCACGAACGAGCGAAGCGAGTGAGTGAGTGAGTGTGAGTGAGTGAGTTCGTGAGTGAGTGTGAGTGAGTGAGTGAGTGAGTGTGAGTGAGTGACTGGAACTAACCTCTAAATAACCGTACCGCAGTAATGGAACATTGATCACATTACTCTCTCACGCACTCGCTTCGCTCGTTCCATTGAGACTGAATTAGGACTGATTTTCAAAACACTTTCAGCACTTTCAGTTTGATAAAAGTTTACGAAATTGTTCATCACAATACAAAAGGGGGGTTTGTAACGAGTTGAATTTAAACAACCTGAAGATACGAACGAGCGAAGCGAGTGAGTGAGTGAGTGCGAACTTTTGAGTGAATTCTATTGATTCACTCACTCATTCTCTCACTCACTCATTCTCTCACTCACTCACTCACTCACCCACTTACTCATTCTCTCACTCACTCACCGACCCACTCACCCACTCACTCACCCTCTCACTCACTCACTCACCCACCCACTCACTCGCTTCGCTCGTTCGTATATTAACGTTACCATAATTATTCTTGACGTACGCAACCGAAGGATCTCCTTCATGAACAGCTTTCGATACGTCCTTCACTCGATATATAAGCTCGCACGCTCTTGTAAGCTCACACATTCTTGTAAGCTCGCACTCTTTATTCACTCGCATTATGTAATACTAGTCCATATTTGGAAAGAATTACATAATACAAGTTGCAAGGGTACATTGGCCAAGAGGAAAGAAAACTGGGACTCATTTTCTTTAATCATATGAGAGATTACGATTGGAATAGGGGTATTTGAATGCGGTTTTATGTCCTCAAGATAATGTGCCAAGCTAATGGTGTTACTGGTGCTAATGGTGCTACTAGCTGTCAAGCTAATAGTGCTACTGCTGTTACTGATTGTCAAGCTACTGGTTATTAAATTTTCGCCCTTCACTCACTTTGCTCGCTGGATTTGCTCAACTCGCTTCGCTCGTTTCGCTTCCATTTGTTCGCCTCGCTCACCTCGCTTCGCTCGGCTCACTTGGCTCACTACATGTTTCCAATAAATATCTATCGATTCCTTAACGAGTTACAAACCGTCTATAATCACCCAATTAGATTGCACCACCAACTCTGTCTCTCAACAAATCAATCACCTTTTGTAAAATGTTTTCAAGGTCCAACACAAGGTTACCATTGTCTTCACGCTTCAAGTTTGTGTTGAGGAGCTTGTGGTTGTTCAAGAGTTGTGAGATGCTGTCGAGGAGGCTTTGAACGGTACCACCAACGTTGGCGGCATCTTCACGCTTCAAGTTCAAGTTGAGGAGGTTTTTGTTGTTCAAGAGTTTTTGTAAGCTTTCCAAGAGGTTGTTTAAAAGACCTCCGACTTCGAGACCGTTGTCTTCACGCTTCAAGTTCAAGTTGAGGAGGTTCTTGTTGTTCAAGAGTTTTTGTAAGCTTTCCAAGAGGTTGTTTAAAAGACCTCCGACTTCAAGACCGTTGTCTTCACGCTTCAAGTTCAAGTTGAGGAGGTTCTTGTTGTTCAAGAGCTTTTGTAAGCTTTCCAAGAGGTTCTTCAAGAGGTCACCAACTTCAACACCATTGTCGGCACGCTTTAAAGCATTGAGGATGTGGTTAACGGTATCATCGAGAGAACCATCATGACCCTTACCTAAGGCTTTTTCAACAGTGTCAACGAGGTCATCAACAGTTTGGGAGAGTGGGGTGGCAGTCTTTGGGTTAGTGGCACCTCCAGCAATAATGTTGTTAACAATACCATCGATTGAACCTGGTTGGTTTGAACCTAAAAGTTGTTCAACAGAGTCAACAGCATCATCAACAGCAGTAGCAAGACGAGTTCTGTCTTCACGAGCAATAATGGCCTTTACGTCAGCATCAACAGTAGCTTCAAGGTGGTCAAGGTTAACAGTGGCATTGGCAGCGGCATGGACATCAACGAGTGGAGTGGCACTTCCAAGAGCAACGGTAACATCAGCAGTAACGTTGGCAACCAACAAATCAGAAGCAGTTGGAACTGGACCAGCTTGGATTTGAACAAGGAGGGAGGCAATGGCAATGAAGGCTTTAAATTGCATATCTGGCTATGTAATAGAAACGAAAGTGTGTGGGTATGAATTAATGAATAAAACGAAGGTATGTTCTACAGTATATATACTCATGCCATCCATGTAAAAAAGAAAGAAGATCCAACCTCCTTATTGTTTACCTTTTGCAGCGGGTATCCTTTGCACCATGATGGATGCCATTGTTTGAATTACATGTGAGTGTCGGTAAGTTGCAACTCTGGTCAATACAATAGGATAATTTTGTGTGCGATACGGTGGATGTATTGCGGTTAACAATGTGCGAGTTGAGGTGAGATTTTGTGAGTTGAGGGTTGCATATACACGAAAAGTTGTGACATTTATCCTAAAAAGGGTTTAACAAGACAATAGCCATGAAAAGGATGAGTAAGAGAGGGTGAGTACGAACGGATGACTACGAACGGATGACTAAGAGAGGTGGGGAAAAATGGATGGTATATATGTAGGTATGCTTTATATGAACATACCTCCCTATCGATATATACTGTCTGTTCAAACAAGTTGTTGTATGCACCGAAGTCGTATATACGCAAGGCGTGTCTGGGAGATCACCAGAATCAGCAAGGCGATTTCCTACAATGGTAATAGCACAATACAAGTCAAAAGGGTTCAAAAAGGATCCATTGTTGAATGCTCGCAACGTTTTCAGATTAGGATCTGGGATTCCTCGATATGGAAGCGATCGTTGAATAAGCAATGTCACGAGATCTCGCACTGACTCGGCACATGGCCGAGATTTCTCGCATTGGCTGTGACTCGGCACATGGTTGAGCTTTTCAACGGTGGGCCACAAATTGAGCTATTGTGATTACCGAATGCGGTCAACCGCGAACCTGCAGATGAAGGGAATGCAGATGAAGGGAATGCTGGCATGAGTTGATGCTGTAGGTTTGTAAATACGATATGGTTGTACCTTTGATTTTGACTTTGGGTGTTCCATTAATTAACCTTTGGTGACCTTGAGTTGTAGGTTTATTGTATCTTTGGTGACCTTGGGTTGTAGGTTTATTGTATCTTTGGTTGTATGACTATATGCTTTGGTTGTATGACCATATGCTTTGACTACACCTTGATTGTACGACTTAGATAACCACAAATACACCACACCTTCTCGTATTTCAACACGTTTGTGGATAGGAAAAAGAAATGCAAGATCGTAACTGTTGATCATGAGTAAGCTTGTAAAGGTACAGGTATCAAGCAAACGCCTACAGCAAACGCTTACAGCAAACGATTACAGTAAAACCCAACACCTTAGCTCCAACTTGAAATAGTAAAGCCAGTTGGTTGTTATCCCCATATTGCTCAGTCAAGCATATGGCCTTATCCCAGGGCTCCAGGGGGTGCATATGCATCTTTTACGGAAATGCGTAGGATTTTGTCGTGGGGAGGCCAATTCTGGATGGTCCAATAGGGATTGTGAATTCAATACAAGTTTCTGAGTGTATAGTTGATTGATGAACGTAACAGCAGACGTACGAGCAGACGTACGAGCGAAGGGAGTGAGTAGCCAAATTTTTTATAAATTGGTCCTGTATATCTATGATTCTTTATATATTTGTTATGTATACCTACGCTTCTTGCTCATGTCATCTTCATTCTGTTCATCGTAATCCTCTTCAATTCCTTTCCAATTGAATTTCCAAGTTAGGAAGTCTGGAACACAACCACCAGATTCTTAATTGGTTTCCAAAGTAACCTCCATGCATCTTTGAATTTTTGACAACTTTGAACAATATCCTATAACAATCATATAAACCAAAACTAAAACATTAATTCAATCACGTATACAATGTACATATAATCATGTATAATCATAATGTGTATATGTATAATCATAATGTATAATCAAACTTGGATTTGGCGTTTGGCGTTTTATTGTCTAGATTATGTAGTCGTGACTGTGTTACAACAGCACATACCAGAGGACATACAAGTGGACGTATAAATATGTCATGTATATTGAAGCGTCCTACTTTGTCACCTTGTGGCAACTTGTCCGAGCGGTTAAGGAGAAAGACTCGAAATCTTTTGGGCTTTGCCTGCGCAGGTTCGAATCCTGCAGTTGTCGATTTTTTGTCTCTATACTATCTGAGAATGATATCGTTAATGTGACACTGTTGTGCATTGAATGTAACCTTTACAGTTCTTCTCTTTTTTATTGCGTAAAATGACAGTCTGATAGACTTGGTTAGCACAGTTACTTTGGTGGTGCCATATCAAATCCATACTCAGATCTTTGCTCGTTCGTTTTGTTAGTGAAAACCCATGGATTGCCTATCCTTCGCTCGTGAATTGATTAGAACGAGCGAACGAGCGAACGAGCGAACGAGCTAACACACGAACGAGCGAACTCGAATGTTCGCACTCATATTCACCAAATGTTCGCACTCACTCACTCACTCAAAAGTTCGCACTCACTCACTCAAAAGTTCGCACTCACTCACTCAAAAGTTCGCACTCACTCACTTGAGTTCGTACGTAATTGCATGAGTTCGTGAGTTCGTGAGTTCGCTTGCTCTTATTTTTCACACTCCTAAGAAAAGATCAAAATGATAATCTCTGATAAAAAGTGAAATAATCTCTTCAAAAGGGAAACTTCTGTTACTAAATTCAAAGGTTTCGTTGTAGCAAGGTCAATGTTCAGAGCAAAGATAGCAAAGTTTAAACGTTGAGTCCTTGTTGTGAACCTTGAAGGTGTATTTAGATGTTAGTTTTTGTTGAGACTAGTGTAACTATACTCTAGGTGAGGATAGTTATAACTTTGGGTAGTTTTAAGTCGAAAGTAATGTGTATTTGTAGAAGGGACTTCAGAACAGAGGGATTCGTATGGTTCACTTTCGCAAATCTTATTTTTCACAATCTATATTTATTAATCTATTACTATACTACTCTCATGTTTCGAGCGCTACCAAACAACACCAATCGTCGTCGCAACCAATTTACGTTGAAACCTAGCAAGTGTAGCCACTTGCAGAGTGAAGAAGTTTTGGGACAACCAATTACAAATTATAAAGGCTTTACAAAAGGGAAATGCAATCAGTATTAGGGTTCTTTAATTATGATTTATTCCTCTGTATGCAAAATATTTGAGTGCCTTATACTCATGGAGCATTTTGAGGGTGAGAAAGTTGCGCTCGTTCGTGAGTAGCGAATTCTTATCATTTGCAATGGACTGGACCAAACGAGCGAGTGAATTGTTATCATTTGATATGAGCTTGGCGAGCAGCTTGTTCCATTATTACGGTACGGGAATTAGAGGTATGTTCCACTATCTCTCAGCACTATTCAAACAATCAAATTTTTACTCACTCAAATGTTCGCACTTGCTCACTCAGTCACTCAGTCACTCAGTCACTCACCCAGTCACTCACTCACTCGAATTTCATTATCAAATAAACTTTAGTGAAATCCAACAAGCAAAGTGAGTAGTTAGCAAAATTTTGTTTGATTTAGGGAGTTCTTGAGCTCCTGAGTTACATTATTGCGGTACGGGTCTTTCAAAACTCACGAATTCACTATTAGTATTAATATAGTGTGCTTATTTATTTAGTGACCCAACCACTTGGATCTGGCCGCGAGTGAGTGAGGGAGTGAAAGAGTGAATTGGTAAGTTCGTTCGCTCGTTCGTTCGCTCGCTCGTTCGTTCGTTCGTTCGTTCGCTCGTTCGTTCGCTCGTTCGTTCGCTCGTTCGTTCGTGAGTGCGGGCGAGCTCATTCAGTCAGCAACATCTCCATAACTGTTGCATAAAAAATGTAATATTTTGGTGTACACAAACCTTTGTCAATCAAAGATAAATCAGCGTGGATGGTTTGCAGAGCTAATCACGAACGAACGAACGAAAAATTTGCTACGAACGATCGAAGCGAGTAAGTGAATGAGTGAGTGAGTGGGTGAGTAGCGAATATCGTATTATCACTCACTAAATGTTTGCACTCACTAAATGTTTGCTTCGCTCATTTGGTTAGTTTGACTCGTTTGGCCGTTTGTTCTCAAACTCGCTTCGCTCGTTTGGTTCTTTACATACAAACTGACACCTATTTGATTGCCTATTCCTTGCTCGTGAATTTATTAGTGACAACCCTTGGATTGCCTATCCTTTGCTCGCTCGCTCATTCGTTCGTGTGAGATTACAAGATTTTGAGTGCGTGGAGATCTGGAAATCGTCTGCTTGCATATCGTAATTCGAGCAAAGCGAGTGCGTAGTGAACTCTAAACGAATGAGTAGCAAACTCTTTCGATTTGATCATCTCCACAACCAATTTCTATGATTTGTCATCTACAACCAATACACTTTCATTTTGATAGCTTTCAGCTGCTTGCCCAGTTTGGTGTGCAAGCAAGGTTTCGTCCCCAGACGTGATTTACTTCACTACACATAGTCTATGAGTGAATTCATTGACGAGCTTCATTATCAGTCTTTAAATAATCTTGTTCTCTATAATTCATCACCATCAGCTATGTCAGTTTGATATTTTCATCACTCAATACTTCTATTCACTAGTGACAATTTGCTTGATGCAGATTGCAAAAAGTCTACACTTTTGACTGGAAACGTCTAATGTATCACAGTTGTCAAATGGTTCACTTTTATAGCGTCACCGTATTTAGATTGGGAGTAATACACAAGTGACTCTTGGTTTGGGTGTCCGTAACAACTGTTGGTTTTGTATTGAAATATTGATTGTAGCATTGTTGGGCTTGCAAACGAACGAGCGAAGCGAGTGAGTTTGTGAGTGAGGTTGAGAGTGAGAGCTGAGAAGAACTGAGGAGGACAGAGTGAGGACAGAGTGAGAACTGAGAGAGTAACCTCGCTCTCACTCAAAAGTCCGCACCACTGAGGCACTCACGCACTCACTCAAAAGTTCGCACTCACTCACTCAAAAGTTCGCACTCACTCACACACTCACTCACTCACACACTCACTCACACACACACTCACACACTCACTCACTCACACACTCACTCACTCACACACTCACTCACGCACTCGCTTCGCTCGTTCACACTGCTTCACTATTTAGTGTAATCTTTACATTTTAGCCATTCTATTAGCGTTATAAAGTTATAGGCGCTGCCTGGTTAGTGGACAAGCGGTATTAAGAAATTATTATGTTGATGGAGGGGTGAAGCTAGCTATAGAATATAGCTCTTGTTATGATATTTTGGAATCAGCTGTCAGGAAGTGACTAATTTGTTTGAGCTCTAGATGATAATCGAACGAACGAGCGAAGCGAGTGAGTGAGTGAGTGAGTGAGAACAATTGAGTAGGTGAGTGAGAACAAACTCGCTTTGCTCGTTTGGCGTAATCCGAAACAACTCACATACTGCAAGTCGCGGAACCGAAGAGCGGTATGACAAGTCATACCGTAATGACAATATTGTCTGTACAGAATATAAAGCCTGCACAATAGCTATTTGTCCGATGATCCCCATATTCTAGCCTATTAGCCTGTGGAAGCTGACACATTCTCATCCCCTCATTCAATCGTCTCGCTCGTTCGGTCAAGTTGATAAACGCAACTAAGCTCACAAGCTTGAGTTAGGTGATCCTGGTAAATTTCACTTGCAGATCGGCAAAGCGAAAGAGCGAAGTGAGTAAGTGAGAGGTCGTTCGTTTGTTCGTTTGTTCGTTTGTTCGTTTGTTCGTTTGTTCGTTTGTTCGTTTGTTCGTTCGTTCGTTCAATAAGTGAGTAGCGAAAATGAGTGAGTGAGTATCAGCACTCAAGCACTCACACTCGCATTCACGAACTCACTCACTCGCATCGCTCGTTTGTTTGCTCACTCGCATCGCTCGTTTGTTTGCTCACTCGCTCTTGAACCACAATCACCTCAAGGCACTAATTGTACATTGCTGGCATATTATCATTAGATTTGCAACCAAAAAGTAATATATGCAGGACTACTATGATGACCGAAGGGTAGAATCAAGAAGAGAGTAAGAAAAAGTACTTGAAAGTCTTTTGATTGGATGGTGTGCTTTCTGATTGGATTTTACTTGATTTTGCGTTGTGCTTTGAAACCCGCGGTAAGGATAGAGTGAGAACTGCGGAGGACAGAGTGAGAACTGAGGAGGACAGAGTGAGAACTGAGGAGAACTGAGAGAAAACTGACAGAGTAATCTCGCTCTCACTCACTCACTCACTCACTCACTCACTCACTCACTCACTCACTCACGCACTTATTCACTCACTCGCTTCGCTCGTTCGTTCGTTCGTTCGTTCGTTCGTTCGTTCGTTCGCTTTTATGTCACTGTGAAAGCCAGATATCAACCGTTTATACTTTACTTGACCTCAACAGCTATCAAATGCACGTATCCTCTCTTTGAGCGTATAGTATATTCAAGTGCACATGTAGAGCATATGGAAAATGAGATACAAGATGAAACTGATCTTGAGACTCAGTTGACTCAATTACGTAATTGGAATATTACTCAAACATACTCAAATATCTATAATAATTGCCTACTCGTTTATGTGAATATGGATGAGAGTTTGCCAGGAAGCTCATTAGTTTGTTCAAATGTTTGTTAATGAGTTGTCAACATCTAAATCAAATATGTCAATCTCAGTATTAAGATATCGATGTTGCAGTATCAAGTACTACACAAGAGCTTCGTTGGAAGTAACTCTGAGAAAAAATGAAGGGGGTACCCTTGAGGTTTTGTTGCAAAAGTTGAGAATTTATACCAAGGGGGGACCCTTGAGAATTGGATGTAATAGTTGAGATTTTCACCAAGGGGGGACCCTTGGAAATGGAACTTACCTCTAAAGACCCATACCGCAGCCAATGAGGATGGCTAGGTCTATTTTAAGTAGCCAATACCAGCACACTACCAGCACACTTGCAAATCCGACTCGTATTTTTCTTATAAAACTTACTCACTAACGTACTCGCTTCGCTCGTTCGCTGTTAAGAGTTGTAGAGGCTCAGACTCGCATAGTTCCCAACACTGGTTCCCAGAACTCGCATTTCTCGCATACTCTAATGCCTGTTATGCCCGCATTGTAAATTACAGCATTCACATCACCCTTTATACCGAAATGGGTAAAGATTGTATTTTTACAAATTACCCAAAGATATTGGCCAAAGCAACTAAACAATCGGCAGGTTTAGGCTTTGAGGTTGATTCTTATCAGGAGTGATAGAGAATGCTAGAATAGAGTACAGAGTAGGAAAGCTTGAAATGGGAATTTAGTTAAGATGTGAGTGGGTGAGTGAGTGGGTGGGTGAGTGAGTGGATGAGTGAGTGGGTGAGTAAGTGGGTGATTAAGTGGGTGAGTAAGTGCGTGAGTAAGTGCGTGAGTGGCCCCAGATTCTACCCTATTAGCCTGGACTCACAAATCTTTAATCTCAACTGGTTATCAAATCGAAAGGTTGGTGTATGCTAGTAAACTTGTTAACTTTGACTATCTTTGAAAGCATTACACTTACCAGCAAGCTTAAACCTTGAAGGTGATTCAGCTGGTTTTTAGTTTTGATAAATTGATTGACAATAATGTAAAGTAACGAACACGATTTTGATCATTTTGTTTTATATAACATTTGTTGAGCACGAGAGAATTGTGGGATATGACCATGTGTAGAGCTTTGTGAGAAGCAAAGGATTAATCCTGGATATAGAGCGTTTTTATTGGTGGAGTAATCCAAGATATCGGATATACTTTGTTTATGATAATTTCGCGGTTATACTCTAGGAACAAGTGTTCACATAGAGGTTGGTCTTAATCATAGAGGTTGGTATTAATCATATGGTTATATTCAGATGCTACTCATTTGCACGTTTTCGCTCATTTTCGCTGCTCACGCACCCTCACTCACTCACTCACTCAGGCATACAAAGTCACGCTCACTCACTCAGCTCAACATTAAATGAACCTATATATTCAATAAACCTTGTTATAATTGTTTGTCGGCATTATGTAAACTATTAAAATAGCTCCTGTAATGATGAATCAGCTGTCAGCAAATAACTCGCTACACAGTTATACTACGGTTCAAAGCGAATATTGAACAAGCGAAGCGAGTAGCGAATCCTCGATTTGGATATGAATTCAACACTATTGTAATGATCCAAGTGTAAAGTGTTTGATTTTATACAACTTCAAAACCATATATAACTTCAATACCATTACACCTTCATGGTGAAACTCTAAAACTGCTCGTACTTTTGAATAATACACAACTGACCTCCTTTGTTGGTTATTCAATCTCATATGCAATTGTACAGAGTACGAATAATTTTACATAGCATTTAAAGTACATTGTCACACTACACTTGTCCATTTGTACCCTCATTATGGAATTCGCACTGCCATAAAACTCTCTGCCATAAAGCTCTCTTTATTATTGCGGTACGGGTCTTTAGAGGTTACGTTAATTATTATGATTGAATGATATTTGTTTATGTATTCAATTGCTATGATTGTGCTGATTGTGCTGAATGGTCTGCTATGATTGGCTTGCTGTGATTGGTTTGCTGTGATGTACTTTTAAAACACCACTTTGCCAAATATGCAGGACACACAAACACACGGTCATCACTAGAAACTGGTGATCCAGACAAAGGATACCATACACAGTTTACTAATACAAGCTAACCATTGGTTAAATAACCCTTACGCACACTCACTCACAGTTTGCTACTCAAAGTTCGCTACTCAAAGTTCGCTACTCACTCATTCGCGTACTCACGAACAAACTCGCTTCGCTCGTTTGTTCGCTCGTTGTTCAATGAACTCCATCAACACCTACCTCCGACACAAACCCCTCACCCCAAGCCAAACAAACACTTCAGTCACACCCAAAGAAATAACAACCATTGCACAGTCAATCCTAAATGGCCCAGCTTCACCCCAAGATGCCCTAGCTGCATTCAGGTGCCTATACCAAACATTACCCTTTCCACAAACACTCAAACGTCATCAGGTGTTTGTAATCAACTTGATAGAAAACAAACTACATCCAGCAGCAATCGAACATCTTCATGTCATCCTATCTCAATTATCAAGGCTGTTCAACTTGGAGCCTCCATCATCCCTCGGCATTCCTTACCAACCTTCTTCCAACCTTAATTTGGTTCATTACATAATATCACTGCAATTTTTACTAATACAAAGTTGTCTTCAAATGTACAATACATCTTCAATACCTCAAGCCATTACTTTACAAGATATTGGATTGATCCTACTGAAAGATTCATCTTTTTCACAATGGTTGGAATTGTGCAAGCGTTTGGATTCTCCTAATATCAATAGGTATTTAGCCAGCCATACCAAATTATCTCAAGGCTATGAACGCTTATGTCAGCGCGCTACAAAAAATAATGAAATAACCAGCACCGAAAATCAAGTCATCTCCCACGTGACCTCCCACGTGACCACACATATACAATTGACTGATAATGACCAAATCAAGTCAAAACTCGAAACTTTCATAAGCAACCCCAATGGACAAACGCTCCATGATGTTAAAAAAACCTTGGAAATCACCCCAGAAACATGTGCTGGTATCTCCAAGTACCCCTTGGAGCTTAACGAGGTCACGTTCGGATTCATCACCATTGTCATAAAAGCCATTGCCAGTACTGCATCGCAAAACAAGCGTCTCTCGCGCTCCCATTTGATTGTCTTGGACCCATTCACGGTATTCTTCAAAAACTGCGTTTCCAGCATGGAGTATGGGGACGTGGTTGTGGCTAACCTAAAGGTGCTTCACCAAGTGTTTTCCCAATTTGCCCAAATAAAACGTGTGGCCAACGTAGCCAGTGTTCTATACGCCGTAGGAGTCAAGCAGTCACATTCTGTGGCGTTGATGGCTTGTGCAGAGGCTGAAATCTTCCTTGCATCAACCACTGAGTCCAAGGTACTCCCCAAAGTGACCCGAATTTGCAAACATTTACTTGATTGGAAGAAGGTTGGGGAGGCATCCAAAGTACTTTTGAAGATCTTACCGATGGTTATTTCCAAGTCCACGCTGTCATTTCTTGATATTGGGCTTGTACAGATTTTTGCCCGATGTATGACCAATGTATTCTTCGTACGTCAATTGAGTGGATGTGATGAGGACTTTCGTCAGGTTCTCGTTATGGATGTTTTTGAATATATTGGACGGTATTATACTTCTGAGGATGCACTTTTGTGTGTTGAGAATGTGGTGACGGTGATGGAATGGACTGACCCTGGCTTCCATGCGTTTACCATCTATCGGTATTATACCATGAACGGATCTTTGGATGTGGAGGTACCAAACGTCATGGGAATCTTAAAAGTTGGTATTGAATTTCGAAAATATCTTGTGAGAGGTGATTATGAGTCCATTCGGATATTAGGAGAGAAGATAAAAAATGACCCAAATCAATTAACAATACAAACCACATCAACAAGCCACATTTCATTAACAAGACAAACCAATCAAACCATTCTTTACGACTTGATCTCATACTTTAACCTAAACTCAAACTATGAATTAGCCTCACTAATCCCCTCAGATCATCCACCAGTACTAATTGAAAAGGCAAGAGCAATGATTCACATGAAAATGGATATTTCGGGTCTCCTAGAACGAATCAAACACTCAACACCTTCATCAGACTCAAACACTCTTACCGAGATAAACCTCTT
The DNA here is from genome assembly GCA_030562865.1 of Kodamaea lidongshanica (nom. inval.). Taxonomy (NCBI): domain Eukaryota; kingdom Fungi; phylum Ascomycota; class Pichiomycetes; order Serinales; family Debaryomycetaceae; genus Kodamaea; species Kodamaea lidongshanica (nom. inval.). Next base: position 49,877 of record JAKUAJ010000088.1, read on the forward strand.
ATACTTGCAAAACATCCCCCTTTCACAAGCCAAGGCCGAATTCAACAATACACTTGATCGGTTTCACCAAAAGCATCAACTTGACGAGAGCTTAAAGCTCGATGAAAAATTGACTACTCTCTTGTTGGTGGCCAAGTTCCAAATGATCACTGCAAACTTTAATTTACACATTGGTAACGATTTCGATGCATTTGCCAGTGTTAAAATTGCAATCAAGCTATTCTATTCCATAGTTAAAAAGTCCCCAACAAAATGGTCAGCTATCGATCAACTTTTCGAGGCGTATGTGATGATTATTGAGATTTTGGAGAGGTTGGGAGTTACTAGGGATCTATTATATTATGTGAGTGAACTTGAAAAAATGACAGAGGTGATTACGTATGCTCCATTACGTCAATCATTGAATTTTATGTTTCTATCTCGTTGGACGATTATAAAAGAGAGGGTGAGTAGTGTAGTGGAAAATGTTGGGGGCGGTAATATAATGCCGAAACATAGTAAGGATTACGATGAAATTTTAAAGGAGGGACGGATGATTGAATCAATGAATAAAGGTGTTGAGACGGTTATCAAGAGTATTCCGGGGGTTTTTTGGGGGGCAGAAAATTATGTATCCACTCAAGGGAATTCCCTCACCAAATCCATTAAAACTCTCATCTCATTCATATCAACCCCTACAATCACCCCACTAACCATCCATCAAACTCGCACATTCAATCGTATTCTTCATCATTGCATGTCCTTGGCCAAAACACACCCCTCCAACTCCAGTATCATGGGTAGCCTTTACCATCTTCAAGACTATGCAAACACACTCCCCTTTCATAATGATCGTAAACTCAATCACACATCCAGTGACATGAGTGAACTTCTCCCCGGCCCTCTCATGGAGTTAGAGCAGCCACCAGGGGGGGACTTTGAAGCGAGGGAAGCAGAATTCACTACCAGAATCAATCAGTATCTTCCGGAAAACTGGATGATTGTACTGTTGGACATTTGTTCAATCACGGGAGATTTCCTCATGACTAAACGTGTCAAGGACTCGGCACCATTTTTTGTCAGACTACCATTGAAACGATTTGATGTATCATTTGAGCTGGTTTCCAAAGAGTTTTCACGTATTATTCAACGGAGTGACCTATCAACCAAGTCAGAAACCACATCCAAAGTGATCACCAAAGAGGACCGGAAAAATTGGTGGAGACTCAGATTTGGCTTGGATTCGCAAATGAAAGGCTTACTAGAGCTCGTGGATAAGTTTTGGTTTTCGGGCTTTAGATTGATTTTTTCATCAGTCACCAAGGGGGTCCCCTTTACTCGCTTCAAAATCCAACTAAATGACATTTTTTCCAATGTACTCGGAGTGCGCATGGAATTGAATGAGGATATCGTGATTTGCTTCTATGGTATGGAAGTGTACATCAAGAGTGACGTTGATGATTTGATTGGATATGTATTAGGGGATGACAAAACGAATGTGTATGACAAAACTAACATACATGACATATCCAAACTAATCAAAACTCTTGTTGAACAATACTCCATCACCCAAGAAAACACCAACAAGCATATTGTATTGGTACCTAGTACGCAATGTCATTTTTTCCCTTGGGAGTCAACTCCAACGCTTAGCCAGAGACTGGTGTCGCGAATGCCCAGCATTGAAATTCTTCTTGAGCACTTGCAAGCCAACGTCACCGTCACCAACAAGCGTCTCTCCTACTTGATCAACCCGGGTGGAGATTTGAAACGCACCCAGGAACGCTTTGGGCTGAGATTTGCAGCGGTACCGGGCTGGGATGGTGTGGTTGGTCAGAGGCCGGAAAACCTCTTGGAGGACGTTTTGGGTAAGGATTTGTTTGTATACTTGGGCCATGGGGGATGTGACCAATATATACGTACGGGCGAGTTGTTTCGTCGGTGTCTCCCAAAGGGTCCCAAAGGATCCAAAGGTCTGAAAGGACCAAAACTTCCCCCTAGCTTGTTGATTGGATGTCTGCTGGGGGCGTTACAAATTAGTGGGGATTTGGAACCTACGGGTAATATATACAATTGGCTCACATGCGGGTCACCCATGGTGTTGGTTAACCTATGGGACGTTACCGACAAGGACATTGATGCGTTTAGTGACAGGGTTTTTGACAAGTGGGGGATCTTTGACCACGCTGGGCGCGGAATGAGTATTTGCGAGGCGGTTATGCAAAGCAGGGAGTGTTGTAATTTGGTTTATTTGAATGGGGCTGCCCCGGTGGTGTATGGGCTTCCATTGAGTATCACCAGGGAGATTTAGTGAAGGTTTAATAGACATTAATTTTATAGATGTAGGTTATTATTCAGGAGGGTGTGTTGGCAGGCGAGTTGTAAAGACATTTTATTTCAGAAAATGATGCGGTGGCTCAATGGTAGAGTTTTCGATTCCAAATCGAACGGTTGCAGGTTCGATTCCTGTCCGTGTCACTTTTTGCTGCGAAGCAGCGTACGAGCGAAGCGAGATTAATAGTGATGAGTGATAATACTTTGCTGCGAAGCGAGATTAATAGTGATAAGTGATAATACTTTGCTGCGAAGCAGCTCACGAGCGAAGCGAGAATAGTGATGATAATACTTTGCTGCGAAGCGAGATTAATAGTGATGAGTGATAACTCACAAGCGAAGCGAGATTTCAATAAATTGTAACATCATATTCAGATCATAGATTTCATAGAGATTATTAAAAGAATCACCACATTCGCTTCGCTTGTTCGATCGTATTGAATTTATGAGTGTTGCTAATCACTCACTCATGGCAGTTGGTGTTGAATTTAAAAATTCGATACTAACTCACGAACTGACGAATGAACGAACGAAAGAACGAACGATCGAACGAACGAACGAGCGAACGAACGAGCGAACTCACTCACTCACTCACTCACGCGCTCACTCAATCACTCACTCATGCACTCACTCAATCACTCACTCACTCACGAACGAACGAACGAACGAACGAACTCGAAAGTTCGCTATGAACGCACTCACCCACTCACCCACTCACCCACTCACCCACTCACTTACTGGTGTACAACTTGGTCTTACAATACTAGGAGGTTACACATCTACATTGAGTAACCACACGTATCTGTGACACCACATTTACACATGTGAGTATGTAAGAACTAGCATTATCTCCGTAATAAAAGCAGTAAAGTTACATTCTTCTAACCTATATGAATTGGTCGAAACCGAATACACCTCTCACATTCGCTTACTCCCACACATTTACTCAATCAGTCAGTCAGCCAGTCACACACATTGACTGACGAAGGAACTCACAATCGAACTCAAAAGTCCGCTACTCAGTCAGTCAGTCAGTCAGTCACGCTCATTCGCTACTCACGCACTCACGCACTCCCACTCACTCAAAAGTTCGCTACTCACTCACTCATTCGAAGTGCACACAGAAAACCGTACAGAAGCCAAAAAGCATACAGCGAATTCACTAACTTCAATACCAATTGCTATAATCTTTTCACTCACTCACTAAAACTCGCTTCGCTAGCCAATGTTGAGATGAATAGTTAATGTTGAAGAATTTTGACAAAATTTGACAATAATTGTAAAGAAGGAAGTATTGGGTATCAAACGAGCAAAGTGAGTGACTGAGTAGCAAAAATGAACACAGTGAGCGAGTTCGTGAATAGCGAATTCTTGAAGCAAAGAACAAATCTAGAACAAATCTATGTATTCACAGTTCATTTATAAAGTAATCTCCAACACAATGACAATTTGGATCCTCTCATTCGATTTTGGCACACTACACTAAAGAGCTATATCAAGAAGAGAATAATTAGGTTATATATAAAAAACTGTATATAATGAACAAAGTGACATATATTAAGTAAAAAGTGTATATTAAGAAATGTATAAAGAAGTACAGTAATGTATACAAAGAAGTGATGTATGAATTAGATTGAATACTAATAAACTATATCAATCATTAATAAATCAGTACGTCCTCACTGGTTCGTTTGGCTAGGCTGGTGATATACACGAGCATTGATTTTCTCGTGAAAGGCAACTTGTCCGAGCGGTTAAGGAGAAAGACTTGAAATCTTTTGGGCTCTGCCCTCGCAGGTTCGAGTCCTGCAGTTGTCGATTAATTTTTTTCGACGAGTTTCAATCAAAGTATATCACGCGTAAAACATGGGCACTTATTTTG
>JAKUAJ010000088.1:54171-79515 GCA_030562865.1 Kodamaea lidongshanica (nom. inval.)
TGGCAAAGGGGCTAAGAGGTAAGCGGGGCAAGCCGGAATGAGATTCGTCAGATACCACACGGATAGGTAAGATTAGTAGGAGTATTGCTATAGGAAAGTGGGGGCTTTGGACTATATAAGGAGGCCAAAGTCCCGGATTGTAGAGGACATCTTTATCTTGATCTTTATTCGGAAACAGGAAGTTCAGTATCTAGAATAGCTATATATTGAATTAAATAAAACATCAGTTCTATCAAAACAGAAAGAGCCGCAAGTCCTGGAAGAGTGACTTGCGTTAGGTCGTTTTCAGTGGACTTGAATTGAATGGAATCTATACTGCCTAGGGGACTGAAATTATATAACATTTGATGTTGTATAAGTTCTCGAGCTGGGTATTATATGCAGGTTGAGTTTGGTGGTCATGGCAAATGATGCGGGAATGCTCATCCGGGTCTTATCAGGTTGCTAGTTCGACGGTATCAAGATCTGCTCGGGCGGCCTGTGACCGATACGATGGAAGTATGAGGAGAAGGGACGAGGATCTGTGATTGGAGGATCAGGCGGATGATAAGGACGGAAGTGTAGGACCGAGCGAATGCCGCGTGACCATGGGTAATCTATAGGGGTTAATAGTTATCAAAACGACGGGACTAAGAACTATATAAGATGGTCTAAGTCCCGAAGTTGTAGGGGATCTTTGTTGAGAAATAAGGAATTCAGTATCTAGTATCATTAGCTATATATTGAATTAAATACACCATCAGTTCTATCAAAAGAGAAAGAGCCGCAAGTCCTGGAACAACGACTTGCGTTAGTTGAAAACAAATATAGCCACCGGGAACAAATTATATAACATTTGACAAGTTCGCCTGTGTAGCGTAATGGTTAACGCGTTTGACTTCTAATCAAAAGATTCCGGGTTCGACTCCCGGCATGGGTTCTTTTTGGTACCAAGCAATATCTTTGCAACGTAATGTTTTTGTTGATTGGCATGGTGATGTGTTGTAATCCTTTGCCTTTTCCATATCATTTCTGATTTAAAGAGAAGGTCAAAATCAGGTTACTATTCAGAAAGATATTGTATAGCTCATGTAGTATTGCTCCTACTTTCAATTCAGGCTTGAGAGTTTGGGAATACAATAGGTTTGAAAGAACAAGCTGAATTTTAACTATTAGCTATTAGGTTTTATCTATTAAGTAGCTGTTGACACTATTAAGTACTATCAAGTACTACCTGTTGACACTATTAAGTACTATCAAGTACAAACTATTAACACTATCAAGTAGTATCAAGTACTATTAACTATAATAAACTGCTACGAAGCAAGTTGCTAAAATTTTTCAACACCTGCTTAGTTCTATGTTTAGAAGAGTACCACCTTTAAAAACTCACGAACGAGCGAACGAACGAACGCACTCGAGCTCACTCACGCACTTATGATTTATATAATTGAATAGCCAATAACCAGCCAATAACCAGCCAATAACCATATCACTTGGTTACTCACTCACTCACTCCTCAGCATCTCAACCAGAATTCAAGATGACCTTTCAAATGAACAATAAGATTTGGATAGATAAAACAATATCATTTACATTCTTATTAATAACTATAACATGAAATCACAGATTATAGTTGAATCCATACAAATCATCGTAATGCTGATTTCAGTTGAAGGCTATTTAGAGAAAACGACTGATCAATAAATAATCCTTGGACGTTAGCTCCATATGTACAACTATATCAGTAGTCATGTGATGTACTGATGAATGAGCGAGAAATGTGCGATTTTGGTGATTTTCAGTGGATTTTCAGTCGATTTTACAGTGATTTTCAGTTGATTTCATAGTGCAAATTAGTGTTATTTTCAGTGTCGTCTACAGTGAGCATATATGTGGATCTCTAGTTTATGTAGAGCTAGGTTTCAGTTTAATTGCAGGTGTTTTGAGTGATTTTTGGGGTATTTTGTAGGGAATTTGGAGTTGGTTTTCGAGCGAACGAGCGAACGAGCGAACGAGTGAGTGCGAGAGTGCGAGAGTGCGAGAGTAGGTATCGGGAGTGATTATGTAGATGTTTCGATATGATTTAAAGGCAATTTATGTTAAAAAGAAGTCATTTCAAGTCGTTTCACGCCATTCACGTCAAACATATCTTCAAATCCACCAATTCAATATATTCCCTCACTCTATACCCAAAGTGAATGTGTCAGTTTATGAAATATCCTTCCACCATAAGCTTACATGATTGTTTCGTGTACATTTTATAATTTGGACTCTTCTCTTTGGCGAATGGTACAAGAATCATCAGCATTAGTTTCTAGAGTGTATATGCCATTGGTGGTGATTGCGAGCGACAAACGAGGTTGTACAAACGAACGAGCAAAGCGAGTGAGTGAGTGAGTGAGAAAACGAACGAGCACAGCAAGTGCGTGAGTGAGTAGGAGAAAACTCTTTTGGTTCGAGAGTAATTTTTATGAAGTCAATACTATTTATGATGTCTATGATGTCTATGATCTCCATGACTTATACACGAGCGAAGCGAGTGTAAAAGGGGTGTACACATGAGCGAAGCTCAAAGATTAATTAACCTCTAAAGACCCGTACCGCACCCACGCACGCACTCACTCAGTCACTCAGTCACTCACGAACTCACGCACTCACGAACTCACGAACTCAACTCTCTCAACTCGCTTCGCTCGTTCGTTTTTGATCTCCATGACTTATACGATTTTTTCATCTGCATAACTAACACTATCTCTATGATTTAAGTGAGTGCGTGCGTTCGTTCGTTCGTTCGTTCGTTCGTTCGTTCGTTCGTTCGTTCGTTCGTTCGTTCGTGAGTAAGGTTAATTGGCGATTTAGGTACAAGTGAGGTTTGTTTGCTCCCTTCATTAGGTTAACACTCCCTCACTCACTTACTCGCTCCGCTCGTAAAGGTCCTCACTCGCTTCGCTTGTCCTTATGTATCATGAGCTACACTATGAATTATTAATATCAGCATAAACCAATTCACCACAACATATCAAGTATTGATTGTCACTTGACACCCACTTGCTAGCTTATTCACAAACTCGCTAGTGAGATTAGCATGGCGTCTAACCTGTAAAGCTTTGCAGCAGTTTATACACCTTGTCAAGTTGGTTTGCTCGTATATGAATCTCGGTATGCTCGTTTTTGAATCTCTGTTTGCTCCGAATCTCTGTTTGCTCCTATTTGAATCTCGCTTCGCTCGGAATGCTGCTTCGCGGCAGTTCACCTTGTTAAGACAGTTCGCTCCTATATGAATCTCGCTTCGCTCGGAATGATATACCACCTATACAAGAAATTAAACCTATAGCATTAGAAATTCGTTTCATATTGGTTAACAGTACTTTCTTTGCTGATTTCCGAAACCAGGTGATACGAGCGAGTGAGTGCTTGAGTGCGTGAGTGAGTGCGGTACGGGTCTTTAGAGGTTAATCATCACTCACTCACTCAATAGTTCGCACTCACTCAATCACTCGCTTCGCTCCTTCACCCAATTATCTGGAGCCATCATCCTTTTGTCACCATCACCAATATCCAACTTCGTCCAAGTCTTTTGAATTTAGAATGGTCCAAGTGGCCATATAACAGCTATGTTCCTATACGTCTTTTTCATTATCCATTACCCTCATTAACAAGCTCAGCTAGTAGGTTCAAGCTGACCACACGGTATGAAAGAAAAATGAATCAACCCAAACCACAAGTGTCAGATACTTTTGTTATTTACATCTTAAATGAAGTATGAGTCCGATAAAGGAAACCATTATATAGAAAGAGAGTTTGATATGCAATGACGATTTGAAGAAAGAATTGTAAGCTTGTGTTTGAAACGAAATATTCGAAACAAACTGATGAGTGTTGGTGTTGATGTTAATTTGAAGAGTTTGAAAAGCAAAAGCGAGGCGCAAGCGTATGGTGGCATTAGCGAGTTTGAATGAAATTATATTAATGTCATGAACTTTCAATGCAATGTTCTTCAATGATATGAGCTAAATTATCTTCTTTGAGGATTTGATTTAGCATGCCATTTGTTCCAAGTTGCACAATTTCGCCTTGGTCACCCACTACACTACTCAACATGGATAATAGTATAGTGGTGTACGGTACATGAATGAGCGAACGAGCGAAGCGAGTGAGTGAGTGAGTGCGAACTTTTGAGTGAGAGAGTGCGTGAGTGAGCGACATCCTTGATTCAACAAACTCGGCCAACTGGCGCACTCTGGTATTATTTACTCGTTTGAGCCTCATGTGTACACCCCTTTTACACTATCAGTGAATGTAGCAAATTCTGTGTGGGCGAGCGAACAGCAAATTCTGAGTAATTGTTATTATTCGAGTACACCATTGATTTAACCAAACAGTCAGTTTATAGTCACTTTGAACAATCAACTTGAACAGTCAACTTGAACAGTCAACTTGAACAGTCACTTTATAGACACCTTGAAAAGTCGTCTTGAACACTCAACTTGAACAGCTAAATTATCCCACCTCAATAACTTTATTATACAAATTTCATACTAAACGATGTTGCTGGAATTGCATTCTATGTAGTTTATATAGATGAGTTGAAGATTACAAAGGCACCCAAACGAGAAAGCCCGCTAACTCGCTTAGCTCGTTAGGGTCGATTGGCTTGTTTGCTCGGTACTTTGCACACTTGATAAGTACATTTGGGTCGATTTTCGCTGGGTTTCGTCGATACGAACGTTTGAGTCGATTTTCGCTCAGTTTCGCACAGACTCGATACGTACGTTTGGGTCGATTGATTTGTTCGCTCGGCTTTGCACAGACTCGATACGTACGTTTGGGTCGATTAATTTGTTCGCTCAGCTTCGCACAAACTCACTAACAAACTCGCTTCGCTCGTTTGTTAGCTCGTTTGTTAGCGAGTTTGTTTGACAAACCCCAACAAATCATCCAAAACCGCAACAGTCTCCAAAGGACTAGCTATCCAAACAGTACACGCACTCAATCTCGCCTTGAAATCATTCGCCCCCACACTCGCAAATTGATCACCAATATGCAAAGACTCCAGCTTTTTAATCTCAACCTCATGACCATCCGCATGGAACAAATACTTTTGCAAGCATTCCACACCCAACGACTTATCCCCGATATCCACCCACACATCGGAACCTCCGTTGAATGTACACACACTAATTTCCTCCTCATTTTCAGGAATATCTTCAGGAGTCAATCCTTGCTCTTCAAGATGCTTAGCCACAAAGTCCGGTTTGGAGATGGTAGTTAACACCTCGGTCAATTTCTGAGAACACAGTAAAACCATTTCTTCCAAGGATTCCCGAAGAATGGTATAACCCGGGTTGGGCACGATCCCCGCACTACGTTCCTTGAGGATCATGGAAGTGTTATCTTGAAGCTCCAAGTTTCTTTGTAACCATTGCAAGTGCTTATGCATAGTTTGCATAAAGTAAGTCATTTTAACCTTATTCCAGTTGCGCATCAAAGGTAAGTACCATTCTTCCGGTTCGAGGAATTGGAAGGTTTGTAATTTGTTTGAGAAACGGAACAAGTAATTCAGTTCCCCTCCCATTACCAAGAGGTTTTCCTTTTGTTTAGGGGTGAGGGTTGTACTTTTATTGATTCTGTCAATGAGACCTTTAAGACGGGAGTAGTATTGGGCAGCCCCATGTTGGCCTGGGTACCCTGCTGCGGTGACCACGCCAACGTAAAAGTCCAATTCAAGGAGATTAACCAAGCGTTGAACGATGGGGTCATCTTCGCTAAGGGATTTTCCATCTTCGTAAAGAGTCACATCCCCGTCAAAGGTGATTAATTTTAACTTTTCTGGTGTTTCATCATGATAGATTCGTGAGAGACCGAGTACTTGGGCAGTATTTAAGATCATCCGGACATCATTAAAAGAGGGGGACACCAACCGACGTTTTGAAATGGACCGACGTTCGTCCTCAATGATAAAGGCCTCGGTCATGGGAAGTGGGGTATACACCCTACCCATGGATGGTACGAGCTGTCTCAAACGAGTATTGGCCAAAGCGGGGCCCTTGGACTCGTGGAACTTGTCAATGTGGATGGTATGATGAAGGAGCTTTTCAACGTCACTGAAGATTTCACAATAACGTTTGAAACATTCAGCAGTGACTAAGGAGGCATTGGATTCAAGAACAGACTCATACTCTTCGATTGAGGTGTAATCTTGGTACAGAATGGCATAGTTTTGAAGATCGGCGTGTAGAACAAAGGGGACTGCAAGAAGGCCTTTGATCCATTCAATGAATTGGTCTCTTCTGTGAGTTTTAAGGGCGTATTCAACTCTGTATCTGGAGGTCATAACGAGCAGACAAAACGAAACAAAACGAGCGTAGCGAGTTTTGATGGTGTGTGAATGAAATAGCGACGTGTACCGATATGTACCGATCGCGACGTGTACCGATCAAATCGAAGATTTGTGAGTCAAATACCGATCAAATGGCGACGATTTGTGAGGCACTGCGAAATACAGTGAGGATTTGTTAGGCAAATACCGATCAAATGGCGACGATTTTGTGAGGCACTGCGAAATATAGTGAGGATTTGTGAGGCATATCCCAATTATGTGGCGACGATTTTGTGAGGCACTGCGAACTAGTGAAGATTTGTTAGGCAAATCCCAATCATATGGGACGATTTTGTTTGGCAAATCCCGACAAACAACGTGGGTGAGAACGTGGGTGAATAGTGTGAGAACGTGGTACTTATTGCCAACGCTGAGTAAGACAAAAGTGGACCATCATGAATTTCGGGTAATGATTCATTTATTCTAGATACGAGAATCACAGGACTTTACTTTCGGTACTTGCGTGTACCAGAGGCAGTCCTGAATTTATTGTGCGTCTTGTAGGGAATAGTGCTGCGAAGCAGTACTATGAGTGCATGAGTCAGACTGAGACGAATAGTGCTGCGAATAGTGCTGCGAAGCAGTACTATGAGTGCATGTATAGTATTTTAATTGAGTGAGACCTGAGACGAATAGTGCTGCGAAGCAGTACTATGAGTGCATGTATATTATTTCAATTGAGTGAGACCTGAGACGAATAGTACTGCTTCGCAGCACTATAAGTGCATGTATAGTATTTCAATTGAGTGAGACTTGAATAGTACTGCGAAGCAGTACTATGAGTGCATGAGTGAAACTTAGACGAATAGTGCTCAGCACCATGAGTGCATATATAGTATTTTAATTAAGTGAGACCTGAGACGAATAGTGCCGCGAAGCAGTAGTATGAGTGCATGTATAGTATTTTAATTGAGTAAGACTGAGACTACTAGTGCTGCTTCGCAGCACTATGAGTGCATGTATAGTATATTAATTGAGTGAGACTAAGACGAATAGTACTGCTTCGCAGCACTATATTTCTTTTGAGAGAATGATTATTGCAATCTACGAATGAGCGAGCAAAGCGATTGAGTGATTTAGTGTGCCTATATGAGGGCTTCCAATAGTATTTAGAATTCGATTGATAGTAAATAGTCTATTGACAGAGTCTATTGATAGTAAAAACTCTATTGATAGGTTAAACTCTATGGGTAGATTCATTTATCAATAGTGCTATCTACAGTCGTAACCATCTTGGCTAGTTGTCTGAACCAAGAATTCCTCGCCGTATATAATATATTACATAACTGATTACTCAATGCACCTTTGTCAATGCTATCGGCGTCACTCACTCAGAATTCGATCCTCACGCACTCGCTTCGATCATTCGGCCATTCGTTAATCACGTAGATTGTAGTACCCACAAAAACCTATAGTAAAGAAGCGAACGAGCGAAGCGAGTTCGCTCGATCGTTCGTTCGCTCGTTCGCTCGTTCGCTCGATCGTTCGTTCGCTCGATCGTTCGTTCGCTCGTTCGCTCGTTCGCTCGATCGTTCGTTCGCTCGATCGTTCGTTCGCTCGTTCGCTCGTTCGCTCGATCGTTCGTTCGCTCGTTCGCTCGTTCGCTCGATCGTTCGTTCGCTCGTTCGCTCGTTCGCTCGATCGTTCGCTCGCTCGTTCGTTCGTTCGTTCGTTCGTTCGTTCGTTCGTTCGTTCGTTCGTTCGTTCGTTTGTTATCATTATAACTATGCGAATGGCCATTTCGATATCAATACACTCTTGTAATTGATACAAACTTGTAAAAGTCACAGGTGGTGTTTACATCATGTTCATCTATACTAATAATAGATATGCTATGTAATGTAAAATATTGTTATTTGATGTTAAATCTCGCTTCGCTCGTAGGCTGTTTCGCAGCAAGTGAGTGCGTGAGTTCGTGAGTGAGTGCTTGAGTGAGTGCTTGAGTGAGTGCGTGAGTGAGTGCTTGAGTCAGTGCTTGAGCGAGTGCTTGAGCGAGTGCTTGAGCGAGTGCTTGAGTGAGTGCGTGTCATGAACTCACGAACTCACTCACGAACTCACTCACGAACTCACTCGCTTCGCTCATTCGCTCGTTCGTTCGTTGAAAGGTTGAAATCTGCACCAATACAGTTGTTGTTGTAGTCCTCATTCCGTACCGAAAAATGTTGCAACCAAAAGGTGAGATTGCTTGACTGGTAGTTGGTGTTGCAACCCTTTTGGTTATTTGGATTAGGCAGACTCGAGAAGAATACCATATGAATACCATTGAGCATAGGAGAACTGTGGAGACGTTACCATAGATCGATGTACATTATTATGAGCTACGATAGTTGTATGTGATTAGCTATTATACGGAACGAGCCATAGATGACATTTAGTACAAGCAAAATTTTGATGTCAAGGTATAATATCAGACCACGAGTTAGTGGTTCTCCACATCAAGCATCAACTTGGTACTAGGAAATGTTTAGTCCATGATGAGACTCTGAAACACGAGGGTCTGGTTGCTTGTAACATGCCAAGCTAAAGCGTTTGATTTTACGTTTGGTTGTCAGTTTTACGATCACTCCTGAGCTTATTCACGTACATTAACTACAACGCTCGTTACGTCTCTCCCACGCATATTCACTCGCTACGCTTGTTCACGCACTCACTCACTCACGCACTCCAACGCTCGTTACATCTCTCCCACATGCAAACTCACTCGCTACGCTTGTTCATTTGCTACTCATTCACTCCAACGCATATTCATTCGCTAAGCTCGTTCACTCCAACGCTCGTTACATCTCCCTACGCAAACTCACTCGCTACGCTCGTTCCTTTGCTAATCATTCACTAATATACATTACAACCCAGATTGTGCCCTTCTTCTATCTCTCTCCTCAGAAATAGACAACTTAATACCCTTACCCTTTGGCAAAGAAACATGTGGTCTACCAGCCTCCTCTCCAATGACAAACACATTGTTCAATCTAGTCACAAAGGTGTTATCCAAGGTGTCCTTAATATGAACCAAGTCAAAGCCTCCCTCGTGCTTTTCTCTGTGGGTAATCACACCCACTCTTCCCAAGTTTCTACCACCGGTAACCATAACCAATCTACCAGTGTCGAATTTGATAAAGTCGGTAATCTTACCAGTAGCCAAGTCAATCTTCACAGAGTCGTTAACCTTGACATCTGGGTCTGGGTATCTGATGGTTCTACCGTCGTGAGTAACAACGTATGGAATACCTCTCTTTCCTAATTGAACTCTCTTCACCTTACCCAACTTATATGAGGCCTCTTCAGCAGTGATTCTGTGGACGGTGAATCTACCCTTTACATCGTAAACCAATCTAAAGTTTTCATTGGTGGCTTCCAAGGTGATCACATCCATAAACCCAGCTGGGAATGTGGAGTCAGTTCTCACCTTACCATCAACCTTGACGTGTTCTTGCATCAAGATCGCCTTGACTTCTCTACCGTTCAAAGCGTACTTGAGTCTGTTTCTCAAAAACACAACCAATGGCAATGATTCTCTCAACTTGTGAGGTCCGGCAGATGGTCTTGGGGCGTAAGCTCCAGACAATTTGTCCAACATCCAGTGGGATGGGGCTGCTAATCTCTTTAAATGCTTTTTTCTATATGTTAGTTTGTTACGTTACGGGAGGCGATAGGTGTGGGTGAAATTTGCTTGAACGGTGAATGGATCGTGTGTATCAATTGAGTGTCTGATCAACATAAACGTCGAATTGACATAATCTGAAAGTTTATGTCTGATCAACATAAACGTCTGATTGACATCAATTGGGAGATTATGTCTGATCAACATAAACGTCTGATTGACATCAATTGAAGTTTGTCTGTTCAACATCACCAACTGATTGACATCAATTGGGGGTCATGTCTGATCGACATTCACTCAATATCTGCCATCAATTGAGAAGTCAATATCTGAACATCAAAAATCAATGTGATACATCAATAATCAACGTATGATACATCAACAATCAATGTGATACATCAATAATCAACGTATAACACATCATGTCTCATATCATTCTGATCCAGGCTGAACTTATCAAATTCCCTACGGAATTCAATAAATTCATAAATACACCATCGAATACTATCAACTATAACAATCATATGCACACCATACAATCACTCATAATCAATACTACTCAAACTCCTATGGAATTTCTCCCATAAAGATTGGTATACTTAGTGTATAACTATCGCCAAAGCTAAATTATTCACCCACACACATTATCGACAAGGCTCCCTTCCACGCCAGAGGCGTGGTTGACCAAAAGGTCGACCATACGGTCTCGTTTCCAGTATAAACTGTACTCCATTAAACTTACGGGCCTCTTGCCATTATGATAATATGGTGGTTTTTTAAAAGTGCGAATCCTTCTGAATTTATAGTTTTTGGGGTCGTGCGATGCTGTGAAAATTTTTCTCAAATACACGTGACGAGCGAACGAGCGAAGCGAGTGAGTGAGTGAGTGAGTGAGTGAGTGAGTGCGTGAGTGCGTGAGTGAGTGCGTGAGTGAGTTCGTGAGTGAGTGCGTGAGTGAGTTCGTGAGTTCGTGAGTTCGTGAGTTCGTGAGTTCGTGAGTGAGTGCGTGAGTGAGTTCGTGAGTTAGTAGCGAATTCGGTTGATTCAAACAAACTCTCTTGTTTGAGAGTTCATGAGTTCATGAGTTCGCTCGTTCGTTCGTTCGTTCGTTCGTGAGTGCGTGAGTGAGAGTTTTAATACCAGGTCACTTCTCTAGAAACGAGCAAACTAGTTAATTCGCTGGTGAGAATAGCTAGCTCTTCATACCGGGTTGATTCCTTGGTGAGAATAACTAGCTCTTGATACTGGGTTAACTGATGGTGATTAACCAACTTTTTTTAATACCATGCTAATTCCTTAGTGAAAATAGCCAGCTTTTAATACCAAGTTTAAATACAGAATGTACAAATGCTGCGAAGCAGCACCGGAGCGAAGCGACTTCTCCGAACGTATAAACTGCTGCGAAGCAGCACAAGAGCGAAGCGACCTAACAGAACGTATGCGACCCAACAGAACGTATGCCACTTCCCAGAACGTATAACCGAGCAAAGTGAGTTGCGAATTCTAATCGAAACTCTATGTTTTCTATGAAATATAAGTAACTTTATTGATTACAGTGTTGCTTCGCTATGCTGCTTTGCGGTTATTTGTCTTAATGAGTATCGCTCGCTGGTATGCTCCAGCTATACATGTCCTTAATTTCCTATTTTGGATCAATTCCTCAAAAACTTTCAATGTAGCTGACGTGAGCACGTGACGATATCAAGTGACGATGACTGTAGTACTTTGTATATCAAGTGACGATGATTGTAGTAGTTTGTATAATCATTTTGATTTTAAGACTGTAGAAGAGACGTATACGAATAATTGTGAAATCTACTTTGATGAGCCTGACATATAGTATTGATGTTTTTTTACACATTACCCAATGAGTGTTGGCAATAGTACTTGGCAGAATCATTACGAGCGAACGAGCGAAGCGAGTTGAGCGAGTTGAGCGAGTGAGTGCGTTCGTTCGTTCGTTCGTTCGTTCGTTCACTCGTTCGCTCGTTCGCTCGTTCGTTCGTTCGTTCGCTCGCTCGTTCGCTCGTTCGCTCGTTCGTTCGTTCGTGAGGACTGACTGAGTGACTGCGAGAATGCACGAGGGGGACCAGTTTTCTCACTCACAAACTCATCAAGCATGCACTTGTCTCCTTGATTATCTTTCTACAAACGTTAGCTCTTATACGGATTAATGTAATCTGTATATCATTTATATAATTTCAATGATTTCTATGAAAAATTCACCAAAATCCATAAGTGAAGTTTGTACACTAACAGAATTGCCAGCTTACGAGCGAAGCGAGTGTATAAGGACACACGAGCGAAGGGAGAGAAAAAGGGTGTAAGGAACACATGAGCGAAGTTCAAAGATCAATTAACATCTAAAGACCCGTACCGCACCCACGCACTCACTCACTACGTTCGCTTGTCCGTCAACACTATTCACCACTGCAAACCAACTTTTGATCCCAATCTCTTGCTGTGGCCGTATATGTCACGAAAATCTTGAGCTATTTAATCACTCAACCCATTAAGATCATCCAATGTCTCGTTTTCTATTGCTTTGGGTTCAACTTTAGTTGGCTTGAGTATGATGGTGGGTGTTGTGGTTGATGTGGATGTAGTTGCTGGATTCCATATAACAACAACTGGCTGCGTCAGCGAAATATGTCAACTATTAAAGTTTTACGAGAACCTAACCGTTGACAGTATACGTTGAAACTAGCTCAAAAGGATTGAATTGTACGGAAGTCAAAAGTAGATCTGCTTGAGTAGTTATGTTAGGATAGCCAATTATCAACGATTCATATGCTTGAATATTTGTCATATTGCAGCCCTTTAAGGTGCTCTTTCAACTCGAGTGGTGCCTGCACATCCAATATCACTCAACGTCATTTTTGCAACATTTTGAACAATATCCTGGAATTGACTACGATATTCCATTCTTGAATTCTCAAGTCTTCAAACCTCACTAACGAGCGAGCTCACTCGTTCATTTGGCCATTCGGTCATTCGGTCATTCGAGTGGTTTATATTACTCACGCACTCACTCACTCACGCACTCACTCACTCAGACTCTCGCACTCACTCACTCAGACTCTCGCACTCACACACACACACTCACTCAATATAAGAGAGTTGGATGCCCACTCACTCACTCACTCGCACTCACTCGCTTCTCACTCACTCGCACTCACTCACTCGCTTCTCACTCACACACACACACACTCACACACACTCAGACTCACTCGCTTCGCTCGTTCGCTTGTTCGCTCGTTCGCTTGTTCGCTCGTTCGCTGGTTCGCTCGTTCGCTCTCACAAAGAGTAAAAGCCCCAGGTTATTGTGAGTGAGTGCGTGAAAAAGTGTGGCTGAGATTTCCATGACATAGAGCGAGCTTTCCGCTCTGTGTTGCACGTTGGATGATATTTCCATACGAGTATCGAATGATAGAAATCCCGGGTATGGACCTCGACTTTCGACTGGTCACGATATCCTTAGATCTATTCGTCACTCACTCGCGAACGTAGAGAGTATTTACTCCATTGGTAATTTGCTCGTTTGTGAGTGAGTTCGTTTTCTAGTCAACTCATTAGTCAACTCGCTCCGCTCGTTTGCTCGTTTGCTCGTCAAGTGGTACAATTTTGATATTATAGAGTAGTTTGTGAGTTAATGTATGAGAATTGTCGTGTGTGAATTATCTCGTATGTATACTACCTTCTATATATTATCAATATGTACTCATGTATGTACTCTTGTATGTACTCATGTATTCATTCTTGTCATACGAGTGAGTGAGTGAGTGCGTGAGTACGCTCGTTCGTTCGCTCGTTCGTTCGCTCGTTCGTTCGCTCGTTCGTTCGCTCGTTCGTTCGCTCGTTCGTTCGCTCGTTCGTTCGCTCGTTCGTTCGCTCGTTCGTTCGCTCATTCGTTCGCTCATTCGTTCGCTCATTCGTTCGCTCGTTCGTTCGCTCATTCGCTGATTCGCTCGTTCGTTCGCTCATTCGCTGATTCGCTCGTTCGTTCGCTCATTCGCTGATTCGCTCGTTCGTTCGCTCATTCGCTCGTTCGTTCGCTCATTCGCTCGTTCGTTCGCTCATTCGCTGATTCGCTCGTTCGTTCGCTCATTCGCTGATTCGCTCGTTCATTCGCTCATTCGCTCATTCGTTCGTTCGTTCGTTCGCTCGTTCGCTCATGTGAATGGCAAACTAACTGAACCAAGCGAGTTCGTGCTTTCGTGAGTAACAAATAAACTGACTGAAGAGGACGATTCGCAGATATTAAGTTCGCAGCCAATATTAATTTCGCAGCCAAAGTTGTGAGTGAGTGCGTGAGTTCGTTCGTTCGTTCGTTCGTGAGTGAGTGCGTGAAGGTGTGAGTGCGTGAATGCGTAGGAATGAGTTCGTGGGTGAGTGAATAAGGTAGTAGCGAAGGAACGAAGTGAGTGAGTGAGGAATGGCGCGAGTTCCTGAGTTCCTGAGTGACTGAGTCAGCAGTGAGAACTGAGCAATGAGCATTGAGCAATGAGCAGCGAGGAGTGAGGAGTGAAGAGTGAGGAGTGAGGAGTTCCTGAGTGACTGACTGACTGACTGCGGGAATGCACGAGGGGGACGGGTTTTTCTCACCTCCTCACTCACTTCCTCACTCACTTCCTCACTCACTTCTTCACTCACTTCCACACTCACTTCCACACTCACTTCCTCACTTACTTCCTCACTCACTTCCTCACTCACTTCCTCACTTCGTTCGTTCGTTCGTTCGTTCGTTCGTTCGTTCGCTCGTTTTTGATATCCCAATCTTATACCAAACAAATTTAGAAATTCACCAACATCTATATTATCCAAAAATGTACTCCCAAATGAATAGGATATACAGTGTGTAGTTAGTGAGTGCGAGTGAGTACGAAGGCTTTTAATATGAACGAAAAGTGTGTACTGACTGTGACTTGCGACGAGCAAAGCGAACGAGCGAAGCGAGTGAGTGAGTGAGTGAGTGAGTGAGTGAGCGAGTTTGTGCACTCATTTGTTCACTCCTTTGTTCACCCACTTGTTCACTCCTTTGTTCACTCATTTGTTCACTCATTGGTTCACTTACACATTTGTTCCCTCCCTCCTCACTCACTCACTCACTCACTCACTCACTCACGCGCTCACTTCGTTCGTTCGTTCGTTCGTTCGTTCGTGAGTTTGCTCACCCATTTGTTCACTCATTGGTTCACTTACACATTTGTTCCCTACCTCCTCACTCACTCACTCCTTTGTTCACCCACTTGTTCACTCCTTTGTTCACTCATTTGTTCACTCACACATTTGTTCCCTCCCTCCTCACTCACTCACTCACTCACTCACGCGCTCACTTCGTTCGCTTGTTCGTTCGCTTGTTCGCTCGCTCTTTACAAACCTCTAATGAATGTATAATGCATTTTGCAATATTTAAATAATGATATCAACTTAGATCAACTAAGTATACTGTCCCCTTAGGGTCTCGTATCAGGTGATAAATCCTTTTATGAGTAAACATCATCAAGCAAAGAACTTCACTTTACTCGTTGTGCAAATGTCAAACCAAGTTATAAGCAAAGCAAAGTTGTGAGTGCTTGCAAATGACATTGTGAGGGTTTGCAACATTGTGAGTGCTTCGCAAGCGATTGCTGTGGAACATTTTGCGACTACTGTGGAACATTGTCACTGCTTCGCAACAATATTACTGCTTCGCCAAATTCCTTCGCAACAATGTCACTGCTCCGCAACATTGCGACTGCTTCGCAACATTGTGACTGCTTCGCAATCACAATGTTTGCTCCGCAGTGACAACGTTTGCTCAAAATATCGTACTCTTTGGCTCCTCCTCCTTATACCCCCCAAACGCAGCATACTCCTTCTCAACAAACCTCTCCAGTTGCAAACTCTGCGTTTCACGTTCAACCTGAGCCCCAGTCATCACCTTAATCCAGTCAATTTTCAAAGAGAACGGACCATATTGTTTATCGAGCAAGCCAATGCCCAATGTCTTAACTTCCGCCTTGTTAATTTCGCTACCATCTTGGATCACTCCATAATTCGTCATGACAAAGTCATTCAAAGGGATCACCACAGTTTCCCATTCGCCAGGTTTTTGTAAAAACAAGCGATGTTGGAATAAATCAGTCACCAAAGGGGTGTTTGCTTGGATATTCACTAGATATTTCCTACGGTCACCTTTAACTCTAAGAACCAACAGTTGAAGAGCTGACCAATCCCAGTATGAATTACCCAGAAGCCACAGTTCCTTTTGATCAGCGGTGCGGAACATGGCATAACCCGAACGAGTCACGTCAGGTCTATCTTTAGGTAAGTCCAAGTTGAGGACACCATGAAAGTGACCAACACCAGAATCAACGTCAAAGTTCACTGTTGAGTACCCGCCCAACTCCATGTCACTTCTAGTTTTGATTGTGCTGAGGCTTTCCTTAGGGAAGTTTTTAAAGTCCAAGACGCTTTGGATGCTCTTGCTTCCTTCCGCCGTCTTGGTGAAGATTCCTTTGAGTTTATTGTTAAGTCCGATTGATCTCAATGACATTTTCCCTTCTCTCTCTGATAAATTTTTCGTGCGACTCTCATCCTCTTTATATCCTTGGCAATTTTTATTGGCGTCCGATTTTGAGTGATATTAAATGCGCATTAAATTACGAGATAAGAGCGCACGACCATTAACTTGATTGTATGTGTATGAGGGGAGGCATACAGTGATCTAAACTGATATAGATAGTGATGTGCATGGTGATGTGCATAGTGATGTGCATAGTGGTGTGTGTTGTGATTTACATAATGTTTGATTGCTTGTTGTAAGGATTAGTATAAGCTACCCCTTGATTAGGGGGTATTATCGGACTTTTGTTAACCCCTCAGCATTGCGGAGAGGCGATCTTTGCGGAGTTCAAATCAGACGTTACGAACAAAGGGGTAGCAAGCCGCAGGGCGTGTACTTGACAACGATAAGGTTAAGGGGTTGGGATATGGATATTGGGTGTGGATATGGATATTGGGTGTGGATATGGATATTGGGTTGGATGTGGATATTGGGTAACATCCAATTATTAGATTAGCTACGTGATATAGTGTATGGTGAGATGATGATGATTGTCGTGGTGTAGCTCTGTAACATTATCATGGTGTAGCTCTGTAATGGTATGTAGTTGTATGTCGTGGTATGTCATGGTATGTTGGTGTATGTCATGGTATGTTGTTGTATCAACTCGTATACAACAGCAAATTGTCATCTGAGTTGTACCCCTCATTTGCTGGTCTTATGAATGGTTACATGAGAAGGGCCGTGTAATGATAAAGGTGATGAAAGGGAATATAGTGATTACGATTTTGTGATAATGATTGATAATGATCAGTGATATTATTCAAGGGAGTATGATTGTGATAATATTAAGGGAGTATGATTGTGATAATATTAAGGGAGTCTGATTGTGATTATGTCATCAAGTGATGGTCAAGTGATAATAATCGATTGATAATCGAGAATGATTATGATTACGTAATCAAATGAATATGATTAAGCGTGTATGATAATGATAAGGATCAAGTGATATCAAGTGACGATGATTATGATAATGATCATGATTTTGATTACATTTATAATCCTGATAATGATTATGTGACTCTTGATGGTTTATGGTGCTAATGATTTATAGCCACTAGCATGGTGCTACCAACTGAAAAGTGATCGATATGTGTAACCGCTAGCAAAACGATATGGCGCAACCAGAGACTTAAAGGTTGAGTAAAAGATCACTGCGAAGCGACGAAATTGAACAAAGAGTAAGTGAGTGATTGAATGAGTGAGATATTCTTATATACTTGTGTTATATACGTAAATGCTTATCGTGAGTTCGTGAGATATTCTTAAACATTTGTGTTATATTTGTATATGCTTATCGTGAGTTATGCTTATATTATATTGAAATACTCACTCCGCTCGTTCGCTGGTGAGTTGGTGATTGAGAAGCAAAGAGTTGATCGAACGAGAAAAGTGAGTTGATGAGTACGAAATCTGTTGATTTTACTATCTCTTTCAATCAAGCTAAGAACGAGCGAAGCGAGTTCGTTCTTTCGTGAGTGCGTGAGTGAGTTCATTGGTTCATTAGTACGCTCGCTCGTTCGTTCGTTCGTTCGTTCGTTCGTTCGCTAGTTCGCTCGTTCGTGAGTGAAATAATGGAACTCACTAAAAAGTTCGCATTGACTCGCTTCTGGATCAACTTTTTCTCTAGTAGAAGCACTTTACGTCGTGCTTCTAGAAGGGATTGTTTTGTTTGCTGGAATCATTTTCCTTGGTTGGTTTAGTGCTAAATATTGAGCTCACATTAGAGTAAACTCTCTTTAAGCTTTCATTATTGCCAGGACCATCTTCCCAGGCATCATGTTCGACGGGGCGGTCCTGTACGTGTTGTTCCTTTCTTTCCAAATCTCCTTCAATGATGTTTACTTCGTTTTTCATGAATGTATTGAACGAGCGAGCGAACGAACGAGCGAACGAACGAGCGAAGCGAGAGAGTGAGTGAGTGAGTTCGTGAGTTCGTGAGTGAGTTCGTGAGTTCGTGAATGAGTGAGTGCGAGTTCATGAGTGAGTGCGAGTTAATGAGTTCATGAGTGAGTGCGACCTTTTGAGTGATTTTCCATTATTGCGGTACGTATCTTTAGAGGTTAATATAACCGCTTTCAAGAAGGCGCTACCAAGTGAGAACTGCTAGGTTGGTTGCCAAGTTGCTCGCCAGGCCTATTTTCTCGTTTTAGTGAGTAGCGAACTTTGAGTTCGCTAGTTTGCTATGAATAGAGATACATGTGAATATACATTTGATTTCATGTGCATTACAATAAATACACATGGACATGCACACAACAAACCTCCTTATTGTATCTGTAAAAACGAAACAACACCCTGATAGCTTAGGCACTATAGTAAAACAATTATCATTATGCCAAAAGTGACTGAACGAGCGAAGCGAGTGAAGGAATGAAGGAGTAATTAAGGAGTAAAGGAATGAAGAGAGAAGAGCAAAGAGTGAAAAGTGACCTCGTAATATCGTAACATCGTGACATCGTGACAGATGATGTGATCAACAATACCTTTTCGTGTATAAGTGTAACTTATAAATCGGGTGCGAATAAGTGCTGCAAATTGGATGCGTAGAACGAAGAACGAAGAACGAGCGAAGCGAGCGATGAGTGATGAGCTTATATCCATGTCCTTATATCTATGACCTTATATGTGTAAACATATATCTGTGAATTAGCTTTGCTGGACACTTTGAGGAGCTATTCACTTTCGGGTGCTGTACTTATTTTTAAGAAGCTGTTCACTGTTCACTTGTTCACTGTTCACTTGTTCACTGTTACGACTCAATAGGTTTAAACTTATCGGTGATTGGACCTTTAACAATGAGTGTGAGTGGGTGAGTAGGAATTTTTTGAATGAGTTCGTTCGTGAGTTTGTATTATCACAACCAAGGATATCGTAGCCCAGTCGGTGCAGACCCCAGGGTCACTCGATACTCGATATCATCCAACATAAGTGAATGTCATTCGCGAGTGTGAGTGTTCAGAGTAAACTCGCAATCTCGCAATCTCACTCAGCTAGTCAGTCACTCTCACTCATAAACTCAGTCAGTCAGTCAGTGAGCTAGTTTGTCAGTCTCACTCATAAACTCAGTCAGTCAGTCAGTGAGCTAGTTTTTCAGTCTAACTCATAAACTCAGTCACTCACGCACTCAATCACTCAATCACTCACTCACTCACTCACTCACTCACACACGAGAACGTGTAACCTTTTGGTGTTGGTTGGCATTGACATGTAATGGTAAATGTCAACTTGAGAACCAAGCACTGTTGGTTAACAATTTTGGTGTAATGCACAATCATTTTGATAAGGTGTGCTTTGTCATACCTTACATCTCCGGACAAGATTGGAAAGAGTGAGTGAGTGCGTGAGTGAGAGAACAAAGTGAATGAGTGCGTGCGAGTGAGTCAGTCACACTCACTCACTCACTCACTCACTCGCTACAATCTATTAGTTTGGCAATATGCGAAACTAAGTCGCCGACATAGCTATATGTACTCAAAGGATGTTAACTGTTTCCAAGAATATACACAACGGAACAATCTTGCGGTGTCTATGTTTAACGATCTCTAAGTCCGTCACCTTGGCCTATTACCGGGTACTTTCAATCACCTTGATTGTACATTTGAGTTCGTGAGTAGCGGATGATTTGAACAAAAGCTTGCGAGTGAGTGAGTGACTGAGCTTGTAAGGTAACCATTTCTCACTCACTCACACAGAAGTGGCTCATTGATAATCTGATTATCAGATTGCACTCTCTCATGCACTCTCCCACTCATGCACTCACTCTCAAACTGTTAGCGGTATATAGTTATATATAGGCGCTGCCTGGTAAGCTGCAACGATATAGGAAGCTTAGTAAGTGGTTTAGGCTGAGTGGTAGGGTGAGGCTAACTTCCGTAAGTAAGCTTCAGTTACGATGGTGGGGGTAGCTGGTTGGTACAACAGTGGTTCGTTGTTCTTGGACTAGGGGAGCTCTTGGTGATATGACTTCAGGAGAGCGGGAGTGGTTCAATAATTTGATGAACTGGAAACTTTAGTACAAAAACCTTAATTCACTAAATAAGAGATATAACGAATATATATACCGCGAGATGAGGGTCGATTGCCCTACCGATCCACAGTGAAAATTCTCACTCCGATTTAGTGATTTGCCAATCAGAGAGATCTGATTGGCCATCCCTCGTCAGACGAGGGAGAAGTATGTAGCACAATGTGGATTGTGTAACCAGGTACGATAGGGGGTATTGGCACGTCTACCAATATCACCTATGTCCCTAATACACACCCCACTTGCTAACCGAAAGTAATGGGCACGATAGTATATCGTGCCAGCGGCGAGAACCTAGGTCCTAGCACTTCGACCATAATATAGCATACCGACATGAAATGTAGGTACGCTAACACAAACTCACGCACTCACGAACTCACTCGCATCGCTCGTTCGTTCGCTCGTTCGTTCGCTCGTTCGTTCGCTCGTTCGTTCGTTCGTCCTCACCTGTCCTGTATGGTAAAAAACCACCACTCTACTTTTCGCAGCCAATTATCGCAATGAACTAACAGCCCCAAAAACAAAACTAGAGCTCTGATATTGCCTCCACAGCCAAGTGAGTGAGTTCACTCACTCACGAACTTACGAACGAATGAGCTCAAAATTCGCTACTTACTCACTTGCTGACAAACTCGCTTCGCTCGTTTGTTCTCACTCTCGCACTCACGCACTCACTCGTAACTGATGTTTATTGATCAAAGTAGTCCTCTCTATATAGTTTATCGTATCTGCTAAAGAGGTAATCTGCATACCTCGTATGTACTTCATACCTCGTTTACGAACATATGTACTTTGACTAATAACCTAGTTTTTGTGTGTCTTCTCGTACAATCAATGTGAGAGAGAGTATATGTGAGTAGGTGAATTTGGTTGTTTCCAAACAAAAGATATCATTAGGAAGGAGATGACTGGTTGCGGAGGGTGAATTACCCAATTCTGACAATTACTCAAGGCATTACACAAGGCCGCAGCTTCTCAATACTCTCTGGAGGAGTGAGTTCATGACTCTTGGTCATATCTCACCTCGGTCATAACTTTTGGTCATATATATATCAATTTACTTACTAGGCTCCATTTCTGGTCTTGGATACGTGAAATTCTTTGTATCCTCCTTGCATACGTTTCGTAGGTGTTGTTAAGCTTAAATTGGAATCCTTGAGTTTCGCCGAGATTTTATAGGAAAAGTAAAGAAATCATTGAGTACGTGATTTTATGTGATTTCAATGAGTTTTTGATATGCTTCGTTGATGACCTGATATGACTGATATGCTTGATTGACAACATTATTGATATCATCTAATTTGAAAATCAGTCCTCAGTCTCAAACGAACGAGCGAAGCGAGTGCGTGAGTGAGTGAGAACAAACGAGCGACGCGAGTTTGTGAATGAGTGAGTGAGTGCGAGTGCGTGAGTGCATGTGTGAGTGCGTGAGTGAGTGCGTGAGTAAGAGAGATATGTGGGCAATGTGATAAATGTTCCATTATTGCGGTACGAGTCTTTAGAGGTTAGTTCCACTCATTCACTCGCTTCGCTCGTTCCTTTCACTTGACGAAATCGATCAAGTGCCACTAATAAATTAATCTAAAGTCATAA
Source organism: Kodamaea lidongshanica (nom. inval.) (assembly GCA_030562865.1). Classification (NCBI taxonomy): domain Eukaryota; kingdom Fungi; phylum Ascomycota; class Pichiomycetes; order Serinales; family Debaryomycetaceae; genus Kodamaea; species Kodamaea lidongshanica (nom. inval.). The sequence goes on from JAKUAJ010000088.1 coordinate 76,361, forward strand.
ATCGAAAATCAAGAGTAAAGAGCAGCCATACACCACACGTCTGTCTGTAGATTCAAGTTTATTGTACGATGCATTACCCTCAAAACAGTTAACCACTACACAGTTATTCTGAGCGAACGAGCGAAGCGAGTGAGTGAATGAGTGAGAACAAACGAGTGAAGCGAGTGAGTGAGTGAGTGAGAACAAACGAGCGAAGCGAGTTTGTGAGTGAGTGCGAGTTTGTGAGTGCGTGCGTTCGCTCGCTCGTTCGTTCGTTCGTTCGTTCGTTCGTTCGCGTTGTAGTGACATATAATTATGATTCATATTTTATATACGCTTGAATAATTCTTAATACTTGCGTGTGAGTGAGTATCAAGATGGGGTTGGAGTTCCAGTATTGTAATCATAATCATAAACCAATAGAATTCGCTACACGAACGAGCGATTTCAGTGAGTGTTGTATCTAAAAACGTTCAAATCAAAAGAATTGCTACTCAGAATTTGCTAAACACTCAATCATAACAATTGAATTCATAGACTGCTCCTGAGTTTGCTACTCACTGGACTCTGGTAACGAATGAGCGAAGCGAGTTTGTGCGTGAGAGGGTGAGAGTGTGAGAGTGTGAGAGTGTGAGAGTGTGAGAGTGTGAGAGTGTGTGAGAGTGTGAGAGTGTGAGTGAGTTCGCTCGTTCGTGAGTTCTTTCTCTCATTCACTCGTTCGTGAGTCCGTGCGTTCGCTCGTTCGTTCGTTCGTTCGTTCGTTCGCTCGTTCGCTCGTTCGCTCGTTCGTTCGTGATTGAGTGATACGAGAATAAATGAGCGAGTACGGAGCGATACAAGTAAATGACTGATGATTCAAATGAGCACCAAATTTAGCTATCTCACAAGCTCACAGAGTGAGTGCTAGTGTGAGTGAGCGTGAACAAATGAGTGAGTGAATGACTGCGTATCTGATTGAAGCAAAGAATTCGCTATGGCACTATGATCTCGCTTCGCTCGAATGGTGCTTCGCAGCAGCTCTACTGCACTATGAATCTCGCTTCGCTCGAATGCTGCTTCGCAGCAGCTGTATTACACTATGAATCTCGCTTCGCTCGAATTCCTAACTACTCTCGTACATACTCACTCTTGGGAGACATCAAGCAAGACCCCGCACTTTGGCAGAAGGCATGGGAAATTGGCCGGTACGCTAAAGCAAAGGCTTCGCTGTCGCGATTACCCTCCCAAGGACTCGGGCATAAGCAAGACATCAACCTTGCACTTGAGCACATGCGCGAGTGTCTTGAGGTGAACCTTTTGAACTTTGAGAATTGGCTTTTACGGATGCTGTGGATTGGAGATTGAGCAGTACGACTTGGTTTCCGAGACAAGATGTGTGTCTATTGATGAGTCCACACGCATGGTCCAACTTGGGGTTGGCTTTATTAAGGACAATTTCTAGTACCTGGAAATCCATCACGATCGTCACATTCACTCGCCAAGCTCACTCGCCAAGTCCCGATAATGATTATGTGATTTGGTGATTTATGGTGATGTCTAGTGACACCTGGCAATCTATTACAAACATAACCCGTAAGTCTCTCACAATCGTGAACGAGCGTAGTTCGCCAAGGTCGTTAAAAATCATCACATTAACTCGCTACGCTAGTTCAAAATCATCACATTCACTCGCTATGCTCACTCGCTACGCTCGTTCAAAATCATCACATTCACTCGCTATGCTCACTCGCTACGCTCGCTCGCATAGCTCGTTCCTATATTACCCAATTCGGACATTCACTATTCCCTCATTAGGCATCCCCACAATCCCACCAACTTCCATACTCCCAATGGCCCATTCCAACTACTTCAACCCCAATAACGCCCCCTATCTCAACCCCCAGGCTGAACGCAGGGTGGTTTTCATCACCGGAGGTGCCTCCGGTATCGGCTGGTATACAGCCCTTCATCTCTACCTTCACGGCTACATTGTCTACATTGCAGGTAGAAACCTCTTAAAAACTAGAGAGGCTGTCAACCAAATCTTCCAAGAAGCTGAAAAGAGAGTCCAGCAAAACCCCAACGTAAAACACTTTCGAGGTGAGATCCACGTGGTTCATATGGACTTGACCAACCTCAAGTCCGTGGTGGATGGTGTCAAAAAGTTTACTCAGATGGAGAGTCGCCTTCATATCCTCATCAACAACGCAGGCGTTATGGGGATCCCATTTGAGTTGACTGGTGACGTGTTTGAAATCCAATACCAAGTCAATTTCTTGAGTCATTTACTCTTAACCTTGTTACTATTGAATTCCTTAATGCGTGTGGCTGAAGATGCTAATAAAAACTTCCCAACTCCCAGGATCATCAACTTGTCACTGGTGGCTCATCACTTTGAATACACCTATTTCCATCCTTTAGACCCCATCAAAAAGTCCCCTAGTTGGTTATACACTTGGGTTCGCTATGGAAGATCTAAAACGTGCATGATCCACATGGCCAAGGAGATGAATCGTCGCTATCCAGAGATTCTCTCGGTGGCTGTTCACCCAGGGGTCACTACAAATACCGCTCTATTCAATCATTGGAAGAATATCACCATGTTGGGACCTTTTGCAAAGACTGCTTTTAAGACCTGGGATGTCTTGAATGCAGTGACTCCAGAACAAGGTGCAAGTAGTCCTCTTAGAATGGCTATGGATCCTACTTTAAACGTTACTGATCATGGAGGGTGTTACTTTGTTGCTGGTGGGTTTATGGAAGACCCTAGCTCTATTGCTTGTAAAGAGGAGTATATTTTAGAGCTGTGGAATTATGGTATTCGACTGCTAAAGGCAAAAAGCATCAAGATTCCAAAAATTAAGAGGCCTGGATCTGGTGGATCGTCAAGCTCCAGTCAAGATAATTCGTTTATGAGTAGTACTTCTTATCTTACTAGAGGGTCTCTGTTGATGAGTAAGGCTGGTCAGTAGAAAAAAGGTGCGGTAAAGGTGTGGTGGTACTAAAAAAGGTGCGGCGCTACCAAGTCACTCCAAATCACTGCGCGACCAAATCGACCAAGTCACACCAAGTCACGGCACGACCAAGTCACACCAAGTCAGACCAAGTCGCACCAAGTCACGGCACAAACGTTCAAATGTTAACCAAGTATCATTACAAGATAATTTATGTTTAAGAAATGTAGCAAACGAGCAAGG
>JAKUAJ010000089.1:0-29112 GCA_030562865.1 Kodamaea lidongshanica (nom. inval.)
CTATACTGTAGTACTTCTCTATGAACTCAACTACATAATCATCGGAATAGGAGATTCCAGTTAGATCACCCCAAGACTAAATGACTTGTGTAGGCCAACACGATAATCATGCAGATACGCATGCGAGCTCTGCTATTCGGGGAATCATTATTTTATCAAGTTGGTATCGCTTACATCACCTTGTCTTGATATACTCCTGCACATATTACATGGTTGCAACACTGGATGATTGTTTGATGAAATATCATTATCACATCAATTTCATCCTTCATCGTATTTGTTAGCATGGAGGATGATCACGTCACCTTTTGTTATTGTCATGTACCTTTGTCTTGGTTTATAGGTGATAGTGCTGGCAGTTCCGGTCAATCGCACTGGTTATCTGGTTGATTTATGGCTTTTCGCATAAAAGACAAAGGCAAGTCAACTTGGTTTACATTAGATTGTTGATCATGATCTAGTTCCGTTAGTGGGGTATTGCGAACAAGATGTTAATGCAATTCAATGATATTTACAAGTAGTCTGAGATGTAGTTGCCTGTTTAGATACAAGCGATTTAACAGGCATACGTTGATGGGTGGTAAGCGAGGTTTGAATCAGCTGTCAAAATCGCTACGCTCGTACTGGTAATTTCGTCACCTCTTAAGAGTAGTACCTTTTATCACTAGCAAAAGATCCAAGCTATAGGTTGAATATCAAGTGTCAATATTTTTGTGTCTCACGAGCGAACCGAGTGAGTGAATTAGTACGCATGTTGGTACTGATTATTCATATTAGTGAGCTACGGAGACGAAGCGAGGTTATTACGGTACGGGTCTTTAGAGAGAGTTATCATATAATTGCAATATGGTTGGTATGGAATATGCAGTATAACCATTACCAACTAGCTAAGAAACTGAGATAGTACCCTATTAGCTTGGTGAAGATGTTCAAATTCACTGCCTAGACGGTCTGATTCACTGCCTAGACGATCAAATCCACTGTCTAGATGTTAAATCATTCTCAATACTTGTAACACCTTTTACCTTGAAACCATGTATTATATTAAATTCTACAAAAAATTGACATAAAATGGGAAAATTTGATTCACCATCTGACTTGGTAGCTCCGAACCTTCCAAACGATTTATTTACAATAGTTGAACCATTCTTGTGTTAAATTACTTTGGTTATTGTTGAATTGATTAATCATAGAGATAGTGTTGGATTATCGAGATAGTATTGGATTATCGAGATAGTATTGATATTATAGAGATAGTATTGATATTATAGAGATAGTATTGATATTATAGAGATAGTATTGATATTATAGAGATAGTATTGATATTATAGAGATAGTATTGGATTATAGACATCAATCATAGACATCAATCATAGACATCAATCATAGACATAGATCATACACATACAAATCATAACACTATGTGATGAAAATGAATCACTCCTCGCTTCGCTCTTTGTTCGTATTGAATATTCATCACTCACTCGCTTCGCTCCTCGTTCGGTTGTTCGCTTTATGTGGAAATTAGATGTACAAGACAACCAAAACCATACACCATGAAACTTCTAATGAGCTAACCAGGATACACAGTAATCCTTGGAAATACCCAGAGAAACAAGATGTGAAATAGTGGGGGATACTTGAGGATAGTTTTAGAGTAGGAACGAGCGAAGGCGTGAGTGAGTGAGAACCGAATTCGACAGAGTGAGTGAGAAAATTCGACTGAGTGAACAGATTCGACTGAGTGAGTACCGAATTATAACAATTTTAAACTAACATCTATTATTAATAACTTATCCGTATTAAATCACCCCAGTGTGCTTGTTGATGATTAGTATAGTTTAACAGTTAAAGCTTGTCTGATGGCTGACCCAAGTAAACTCTCAAGCTTTAGATTGCTGATTATATGGAATAGTGTAATGGTATAGTGCCATTTGACCTTCAGGACAAGAGCCAAAACAAAATGGTTTGTTGGATATGAAATATAATCTGTTCAGAGTGAGATAACCGTATTGGTGGATTGTTACTGTGATAATCACCAGTTTGATATTAGCCTTCAAACCATGCCATACATCAGTGAGACCACCATGAAAAGTATTGAAACCACAAGAATGAAATCGTAGAGATTAGTCTTAAGGTTATAGAAGTTAGTGAATAGAGGAAGTTGGTGATGATCGAGAGTTTGTTACTCATAATATAATTCGCTCGGGACAGTATGGCTGCAAAAACTGTTTTGGCACAGCAAGTTGGTTTTCAAACATTCGAGCGAACAAACGAGCGAAGCGAGTTTGTTCGTGAGTGAGTGAGTGAGTGAGTGAGTGGTGAGTGGTGAGTGAGTGAGTGGTGAGTGAGTGAGTGAGTGCGTGAGTGAGTGAGTGAGTGCGTGGGTGCGTGGGTGAGTGCATGGGTGCGTGAGTGAGTGAGTGAGTGCGTGGGTGCGTGGGTGAGTGCATGGGTGCGTGAGTGAGTGAGTGAGTGAGTGAGTGAGTGAGTGCGTGAGTGCGTGAGTGAGTGCGTTCGCTCGTTCGTTCGTTCGTTCGTTCGTTCGTTCGTTCGCTGGTTCGTTCGTTCGTTCAATCAGCTGAATGTTGCGAGTATCCATCAAAGAAAACATACCATACAAAGAACAAAACACAACATTGTAACGTAGCCTCAAGTAATACAAACAAAGAAATCTGTTTCGTGTAAACTACAGCTTTTTCGAGTCAGCGCTTGCAAGTATCCATGACATGCCCATGCAAATAGTGCGAGCAGTAGCTCATGAGGATGATAAATGAATCTTCTATAGGCGTTTCTATGAGAGTATGAGAAGGAAAAAGTAATGTGTGATATAAGGGCACGTCATGAAAGTCGTCTCTCAATTGTCATCTGGAACGTCCTAAGTGAGTAGCGAATTATTTACAAGTTGATCAAACAAAGTCAAGAAGAGAAGAATAGAACGAACGTGGGTATTCAGAAAGGAGAAAATTCATGTAGTCAGCACTCGCATTCACACACGCAGGCATTCACACACGAAGGCATTCACACACACACAGGCATTCACGCACGAAGGCATTCACACACACACAGGCATTCACTAAAATTCGCTACTCACTCACTCACTCATCCGTACATTCACTCACTCACTCACTCCGCTCGTACCTTCCATAGCCCCATTCATATTCAATTATACGTGGAGTCACTATTATACGCTTACTCACAATTACACATGAACTCAGGTATACACTACTGATAATTACACATGAACTCATATATACACCACTGACAATAACATATTGACTCACGATCATGATCATCACATATTGACTCACATATACGCACTCACAAACTCGCTTCGCTCGTTTGTTCGTTTGTTCGTTTGCTCGTTTTGTAGGGCTCCAGCCCTACACACCAAAAACCAACAAACCTCAACCACCCCCACGTGACTCACCCACAACACTGCGGGTAGTGGGATGAAAAATTTTTAGCCCAAATAAAATACCCTTCCCTTGATCTTTAGAAACATATAGCCAAAATGGTATGTGAAAATCAAACAACGGCGATATAAAGCAAACAGTAAAGACGAGATGAATACTAACCAAGATATAGTCTGCAAAGTCTCAAAATGTTATGCGTGAATTGCACATCGAGAAATTGGTCTTGAACATCTGTGTCGGTGAATCCGGTGACAGATTGACCAGAGCTTCCAAGGTTTTGGAACAATTGTCTGGTCAAACCCCAGTTCAATCCAAGGCTAGATACACTGTTAGAACCTTTGGTATCAGAAGAAACGAAAAGATTGCCGTTCACGTTACCATCAGAGGTCCAAAGGCTGAAGAAATCTTGGAAAGAGGTTTAAAGGTCAAGGAATACCAATTGAAGGCTAAGAACTTCTCTGCTACCGGTAACTTTGGTTTCGGTATCGATGAACACATTGACTTGGGTATCAAGTACGACCCAGGTATCGGTATTTACGGTATGGACTTTTACGTTGTCATGGGTAGAGCCGGTGCTAGAGTTGCTAGAAGAAAGAGAACCAGAGGTGTTATTGGTAACTCCCACCAAACCACCAAGGAAGACTCCATCCAATGGTTTAAGCAAAGATACGATGCTGATGTCTTGGGTTCCAAGTAAGCACTAATAGTTGTATTGCAAAATATAAAGGTTTTTCCAAAGGTATGTGATTGTAGCGAGCGAGCGAACTCACGAGCGAAGCGAGTGAGTGAGTAAGTGCGAACATTTGAGTGAGTACGAACATTTGACTGACTGAGTGAGTACGAACATTTGACTAACGGAGTGAGTGCGAACATTTGACTGACTGAGTGAGTACGAACATTTGACTGACTGAGTACGATCATTTGACTAACTGAGTACGATCATTTGACTGACTGAACGAAGCGAATGGGTGAGTACCGAATTAACCACGAATAATATCTACGATTTCAGACTAATTTTATTAGATATCTACTTTAGCTATGATGTCGATCCTTATATCTAAAACTAATTTGTATAATTTCATCCTTTGCCATATCGTCTGCCTCATCCAAAGCTTCTTAATTAAACTCAAAGCCAATTAAATCCCAATGGAGTCTGTAGAGGTGTATTTCAAGAGTAACGAACGAAGCGAGAAAGTTGGCTTGGTATTAAAGGGAATTATTTTTTTACAGCTTGAGAACCTTCTACAGGCGTATACTTTATGCTTAAGTAAACTGTTTCTTTGCTTGCTTGTGACTAAATTTTATCAATCCGTTGGATATATTGCAAAAAAATTGCTAAAACTGACAAATTTCTCAAACCGAACGAACGAACGAACACACGAACGAGCGAAGCGAGTGAGTGAGTGAGTGAGTGAGTGGGTGAAGTGAGTGAGTGAGTGAGTGGGTGAAGTGAGTAAATAAGAACAAATAAAGTGAGTGAGTGAATAAGAACAAATAAAGTGAGTGAGTGAGTGAGTGAATAAGAACAAAAAAGTGAGTGATTGAGTGAGTGCAGAAGAACAAAAAAGTAGGTGATTGAGTGAGTGCAGAAGAAGAAGAACAAACTCGCTTCGCTCGTTTGTAAGTGAGTGCAGAAGAAGAAGAACAAACTCGCTTCGCTCGTTTGCGAGTGTGTGCAGAAGAAGAAGAACAAACTCGCTTCGCTCTTTTGTAAGTGAGTGCAGAAGAAGAAGAACAAACTCGCTTCGCTCGTTTGCGAGTGTGTGCAGAAGAAGAACAAACTCGCTTCGCTCGTTTGTGAGTGAGTGCAGAAGAACGGTGGATGTGCAAACATTGCCGGAGTGCCAAATTCAACTGGATGCGAATAGATTAAAGTCACTGAATTGATTTTCATCGTCATCCTTCTATCTGTATATTTGATCAAAACTGTCCTGACTATCGACATAAAAATCGAACGAGGGAAGCGAGTGAGTGAGTGCGGGTCTTTAGAGGTTAGTAATGCAATCGTACTATCACTCACTCAAATGTTCACACTCGCAATAAGTGAGTATCAAACACTCATAGTACTGCTTCGCATCACTATTCGAGGTGCTTTTTATCATAATAAATTGTATAGCTTATAGTTGTATAAACTAAAATGGCATTAAAGTACAAAAGAGCTACAAGAATATATAACTAATAGGAAAACTAGACATGTAGTGTACATGTATAACCAAATAACAACGTACAATACAACTAAACATACATGTATAATCAACTAAACATATAGAAGTATAATTAACTAAACATACATGTATAACCAACTAAACATATACATGTACCAAACTAAACATATACAAGTATAACCAACTAAACATATACATGTATCAAACTAATGAACTTGAAACATATATATACCGAATTTGCTATTCACTCACACACACACTCATTCACGCACTCACTCACTTACAAACTCACTCACTCACTCACTCACTCGCTTCGCTCGTTCGTTCGCTCGTTCGCTCGTTTGTTCGCTCGTTCGCTCGTTCGCTCGTTCGCTCGTGCTCTTCACCTAGATCGGTCCATAAATTTTCCAAGCGAGCCTTTCAAAAACATGAGTCCCGAATTTCTAGAATATACCGAATATCATGCCTTTACAGTTGATGAACGTGAACATGTGGAAGAGCTTGTGCGACAGGAGATGATGACTGTGGATACATCAATTCCACATCCTCGTATTCCCGATGTTCTTCCCATGATAACCAACGCTCGGGCATATCTCGGGAATGAAGAGCCAGAGACGGGTGGTATAGACATGGAACGATACAACACGCAGCTAGAGACATCGTTGCTGTATGCACAGCTCCAAGAGCGCAACTTAAATCTATGGCTGGAGAATCAAAGTGTACTAAAGCAAATCCAAGAAGAATACTTGGAGACATTGGAGAGCATTCGCAATAATTTACAAGCATCTAATCACCGAATACACGCATTATTGGATGAGGAGCAAGAGGATCGCAAAAGAAGGCGTATTGAATATACCACAGTGACTACATATTTGAATGACTCATGGAAGGAGAAGATTAAGGAATCAGTAGAGAATGCTGTGTAATAAGATGGACATGGTTAAGATGGTTATGGTCAAGAAAAATGGTTATGGTCAAGATGGTCAAAATGGTCAAAATGGTCAAAATGGTCAAGATGGTCAATGGTCAAGATGATCAAGATGGTCAAAATGATCAAAATCATAAACATGTTGATAAACTATCATGTCCATCACTCTACATCACAATAATCAATATATATATTCAACCCTTTCGTTTATTGTAAATCATATCAGTTTTTGAACCACCTACATTCAAAATCCTAGGACATCCTTCTCTATCCTTATCACTTCGTACGCACTCTAAACAATAATAAGCTGTAAACCCTCCATCTCGAAGTAATGAATTGCACATTATACACTTGTCAAAGATTGCACAATCTACACACGAATGGACTTCAGTAGTTGGCTTCACATATGAATCACATATGGGACATCTACCATCACATTGAGAGCAAACCTTGGCAACTTTAGTACCAGGTTGCTTTAGACATTGTATTAAATCATATTGGTGGCGAGACATAAAGGAGTATAGATTTCAAAATAATGTATAGACTCCAAAAAAAAGTATAGACTACAAAAAAGTTTATTTTTGTATACCAATTTATCCTCAAGTATGCAAGAGTGCAGCATATGTCTTGAACATATAACCTTGGGGGAAACTCCTATAGGGTCAACACCATGTTGCCCTCATAATTATCATAGTGACTGTTTACGTCAATGGTCTAATACTTCAAATCTGTGCCCCACTTGTCGCAAAAGATATCATCTGATTCGTGTTAAACAATCAAATGAGATGATATATACAATACCTATTAAAGATAAACTATTACCTGTTGATCCAAACATTCCTCAAGAGTTTATCATTCCTGCAAATGTTTCAATTTTAGAGCATGAACAACGTGGAGGGGTCGTTTCCAATCTAGAGCATGAACAACGTGGAGGGGTTTGTTGTCTTTGTGCGGATTCGGTACCTGCTCATATTGCTGTTTCATGTACTGTTTGTCTACTGAATTATCATCAAGGATGTTTAGGGCTTATTGGTGAATATTGGTCATGTCCAATGTGTGATTCAGACCAAGAGTCACCATACGTCACTATACAAAGAAGAGATTCAAATAGAATATCAAATGGAGATTGTACATCAAATGGAGATTGTACATCAAGTGGAGATTATACATCAAGGGGAGATTATACATCAAGTGGAGCTTGTACATCACGTGGAGCTTGTAATTTGAATAGAGTGAAATCAAGTGGAGCTTCATCAAGAGCTTCATCCCGAGCTTTATCAAATCGAACTTCATCAAATCGATCCTTATCAAATCGAACTTCGTCTTCACCCCCAAAAAATCCTTCAAGATTATTGGTTATTCATAATGAAAATGATGAACTTGATGATGATTTCTTATACAACGGAGCAACTAGTGAAATGAGAGTTATTAACGGAGGCGTCATAATGAGAAAAGAACAACGTGCAAGACAACAACTCACTGCAGATGAACGCAAGTCATGGGATGTTTTTGATATGGTTCGTGATGAAGATGAACCTTTGGAAATCAACCAAATCGACGTACCCCTCAAAAGACGCAGGCGTAAACGCTCATCCTCCAATGTCCCAATGGATACAGAATTGTCATCTTCAATGGAACAAACATCGGAAAAACCATGTTATAAAAATGATGGATTCAGTCGGATATCAACTTTAATCAACCAAATGCGTAACCCCCCTCACATAACCTCCCTGCAAATCCTGCCTTCGCAACTGAGTGTATCAACAGCTCGAGGCTCCCCATCTGCATCTCCAACAGCATGTCTATCGCCTTCACTCTCTCCTCAATCTCCCTCGGACAAAATCGGATTATCTTTGGAACAGAAATCGGCCATTCAAAGAATCACTCGAGAAAAATTGAAACCTTTTTATCATAATCTTATCCAATCGGAAAGTGAGTTCATTCTGATTAATAAGCTTATTCTGAGGAAAATGTACCTTTTGGTTACTCTGAAGTGTGCCTATGATGGTGCCATTAAGCAAGACATGTTTGACTTTTTCTTTGCCACAGAGTTGCCTGATGTCGTTGATAGTTATGTGAAGAGAGAGGTGGGGAGGTTGAATAGACGTGATGTGAATGTGACATTATCTGGCGGGTCCAGTTTATAGAAGACAAACGAGCGAGCGGAGCGAGTGAGTTTGTGTGTATGATTTTGTGAATAAACGAGCGAGCGGAGCGAGTGAGTTTGTAAGAGAGTTTGTAAGTGAGTTTATGAGTATGAGTTCATGAGTATGTGAGCTTTTGAGTATGCGAATGTGACTATGACTGCAACTATGACTGCAACTATGACTGCGACTATGACTGCGACTATGATTTTGTCTGCGACAGTTTTTCTCTGCAACTATGACTTTGTCTGTGAGTGAGATACACTTGAGTTCATTGATTCTCAATCTATTATATCATATTATTGCGGTTTAGTATGTTCCTCTACGCAAAAGCTGACATGTTCAGCCACTGTTTGGAACCGCTCGTCTGTTTGGTTCATTCGCTATGAACGCACGAACGAGCGAGCGAGCGAGCGAAGTGAGTGCTTGAGTTCGTTCGCTCGTTCGTTCGCTCGCTCGTTCGTTCGTTCGTTCGTTCGCTCGTTCGTTCGTTCGTTCTAACCTCACTACTAATATCTATCCTCACTAGTAATATCTTGACCCTTTTCATATGTCAAGTTTTTCTTTAGTAATTCTTGATTTCTTAAAGATTCATCATTTACGTTACTTTGTACCAACTAGCAAACTCCAAACCAGGTTCTATGCCAAATTGGGCAAGATTAAAGCCAACAATCGTGTCATGCGAGTGAGTGAGTGAGTGAGTGAGTGAGTGAGTGAGTGCGTGCGTGAGTGCGAGAGTGTGTGCGTGAGTTCTTTCGTTCGCTCGTTCGTTCGTTTGCTTGTTCGCCAGTGGTTTGCTTGTTCGCCTATTGTTCGCTTGTTTTAGTAATATATATTAAAATTCATATATAATCATTCATTTGTTTAAATTTCATAATTCTTTATACTTTTGCACATTTATTAGAAAATATACTAATCAAAATCATCAACAATCTAAGCACTATGAACCTAAAAGACCCCAAAAGTAAATCAGCAAAAATGGGTGGTTAGTGTAGTGGTTAACATATTTGCCTTCCAAGCAGGTGCCATGGGTTCGATTCCCGTACCACTCATCTTTTTATGCTCTCACATGAACATATTATTGGTTTACTTTTTTGGATTATTCAACATCAGGCCCGAGCAACGAGTGAGTTTAATAAACACCTCCAACAGTTACTCAGTTGGATCGTTCGCGCGTACATTCCAACAAGTGCGAGCGAACTAAAGAACGAGCGAACTAAAGAGCTCACTCTCGAACTCAAGAACTCACTCACGAACTCATTCTCTCTACTCACTCATAAACTCACAGAAATCTCACTCGTTTGAGCTAACTCACACAGTTACGAACAAACAAACTCGCTTCGCTCGTTTGTTCTCATAAACTCACAGAAATCTCACTCGTTTGAGCTAACTCACACAGTCACGACCAAACAAACTCGCTTCGCTCGTTTGTTCTGGATAATGTTATAAAATACATATATCAGAAAATGTAAAGAAATGGAAATGATTCATTGAGAACTGAGGAAGTTTTTGCCCGAGAAATCTAAGATTCTTTGCTAGTTACATCCATCTGAGATTCTTTGTTATTTGCTAATGAAAATACAAACCAGTAGAGAGGGACGTTTGTGGGTAGCGAATTCTTTAAATACAAACGAGTAGAGAGGCACGTTCGTGGGTAGCGAATTCTTTATATACGAACGAGGAGTGAGGGACGTTTGTGGGTAGCGAATTCTTTAAATACAAACGAGTAGAGAGGCTTGTTCGTGGGTAGCGAATTCTTTATATACGAACGAGTAGAGAGGCACGTTCGTGGGTAGCGAATTCTTTATATACGAACGAGTAGAGAGGCACGTTCGTGGGTAGCGAATTCTTTATATACGAACGAGTAGAGAGGCACGTTCGTGAGTAGCGAATTCTTTATATACGAACGAGTAGAGAGGCACGTTCGTGAGGGACGTTCGTGAAAATTGATGTGCAGGTTTATACCAACCACAGGTGAACTCACTCATTCACTCACTCACTGACTCAGAGTGAGCGAACTTTTGAGAAACTTGAGCAATGTGTGGCCCACATATTCCCTGCCAAAAGAGATTTTTTAAACTGTTGGAAAACATAACTTGATCAGTTTGCTCAAGCAAATCACATTCTGTAAAATCATTAAACTGGATATGCGGATTGATAAAGTATATATTGATTGTTTAAATCAACTTGGATTTAGGCACTTATTCAGGGACTTGTTCAGGTACTTATTCACCTTATTCAGGCACTTATTCAGGCACTTATTCGCGCACTTATTCACCTTATTCACGCACTTATTCAGGCACTCACTCACGTACTCACAAACTCACTCACTCACTCACTCACTCACTCACTCACTCACTCACGTACTCACAAACTCACAAACTCACTCACTCACTCACTCACTCACTCACTCACTCATACTTCAAACTTTTCACTACATCATAAGGCCTAAAATGCGGAAACTAAAAATATTGAGATACAATGTCACAACTTGAGAGCTTAAATAGGTGGTAATCACTTGTCATTCTCGTGGGGTAAATCTGAGACTGGTATCTTACACGAACATGTAGTTGTAAAAGTTGTGTAAATTATAGAAATGGACCTTTCAGCATTAAACAAGGATTTAGACTATACAAAGAATGCATTGCAGGTTATTCAAAAGTTGACCTATAGTTGTCATTAGCAGCACCTGAGTGATAATAACTATTCAAATAATTAAGCAATTGCAAAAATAATACATCAGCAAGAGCACGCTAAATCAATGTTGGTTACACCAGCAAGACTTGACAAGCAATTGCAATGCAAAATTAGACAAACATGGGCTAGGTAAAGAAGAAGAGAAAGGATAAAGATCTAGTGTCCAGCAACCAAAACCAGTCATATTCAAGTTTGTACGTTCCATATTTTATTGCTTTGCCCTTGGAGGTTTGCCTCAGATAACAGCGTAACGTACTTGGTCATTCTAAAGAGCTAATGGATACAGTAAATTCGAAGTCGTAGTCTACTCCGCTTTCATTGACTGATAATGCCAAAGTATCGTTCATGGGTATAATTGGATCAACTATTTCAAGACTACATTAGATAATTTTCTCGTAAACCTTGAACCCGGAAACATCAGCCTTTCCAATCACCTATGGTAATGAAGAGAGTATGATTGGGTCTGGCCATAAAAAAATTGTGTAGTAGTCCACCTGAGAATCAAAGCTGACTATATGCAGTGATTTGTTTATTTATACTATTGAAGTAGCTACTGTAATCACCCACAACCAGTAAACTTGCAATCACTCCAGATACAATTGCCAGCTAATCGACTGTTGAGGAGCTTTGAGAAAATATTCTGCTTGTATATTTCTTATTGTGCTTTACAGAACGTTCAATAAATCTATTGGGAAAGACAGGCATTTTCGCGGGGAGTTTGAAGTTGTTCACTCACTCACTCATTCACTCGCTCATTCACTCATTCACTCACTCACGTACTCTCTTTCTCACTCTCTCACTCACTCACTCACTCACTCACTCACACAATCACTCATTCACTCACGTACTCACTCACTCACTCACTCACTCACGTACTTACGTACTCACTCTCTCACTCATTCACTCGCTCATTCATTTTCGCTACTCACTCAATCACTCATTCACTCATTCACTCAATCACTCATTCATTTTCGCTACTCAATCACTCACTCACTCAAGCACTCACTCATTCACTCACTCACTCACTCACTCACCCACTTGCTCATTCATTCACTCACTCACTCACTCAATCGCTCATTCATTCACTCACTCACTCACTCAATCGCTCATTCATTCACTCAATCACTCATTCATTTTCGCTACTAAAGCACTCACTCACTCACTCAATCACTCATTCACTCATTCACTCAATCGCTCATTCATTTTCGCTACTAAATCACTCACTCACTCACTCACTCACTCACTCACTCATTCACTCATTCACTCACGTACTCACAAACTCACTCATTCACTCATTCACTCATTCACTCACTCTTTCAATCACTCATTCACTCACTTACTCACTCACTCATTCATTTTCGCTACTTGCTCACTCACTCATTCATTTTAGCTACTTACTCACTCACTCACTCACTCACTCACTCACTCACTCATTCACTCACGCACTCACTCACTCACATATTCACTCACTCACTCAATCACTCACTCACTCACTCACTCACTCACTCATTCACTCATTCATTTTCGCTACTCACTCACATATTCACTCGCTCATTCATTTTCGCTACTTACTCACTCACTCACGTACTCACGTACTCACTCACTCACTCAATCACTCACTCACTCACTCACTCACTCACTCACTCACTCACTCACTCACTCACTCACTCACTCACTCACTCACTCACTCATTCACTCACTTCGCTCGTTCATTCGCTTGTTTGTTCGTTCGTTCGTTCGTTCGTTCGTTCTTTCGTTCGTTCTTTCTTGACGGAACTAACACTCGCAGTCGCACTTGCACTCGCAAGCCCACTCACTCGCACTCACTCACTCGCTCACTCACTCACTCATTTTCGCTACTTACTCACTCACTCACGTACTCACGTACTCTCTCACTCTCTCACGTACTCACGTACTCTCTCACTCGCTCTCTCTCTCACTCACTCACTCACTCACTCACTCACTCACTCACTCACTCACGCACTCATTCACTCGCTTCGCTCGTTCATTCGCTTGTTCGCTCGTTCGCTCGCTCGCTCGTTCGAAACCACGCGTTTCATCATATCCACCAAACAATGACCAAACCAACACTAGATTCCATTCAACGCATCACTAGCGTAGATGACATACGATTGGCAATGTCCCACGTCTTTCAAGATGCTCAAATGACCCTCTCAGGTCATCGAAAGTTGGTACGAGTCCTCATAAATATCTTTCGTAAAGCCAATCAACTACAACTTGAGGATAACTTTCTGATGTACTTTACCAAACTAATCAACAAGATTCTTCCATTAAAAAAGGGTGAATTGGTTGGTGATAGAATTGCAAAATTTTGCTCTGCATTTGTTGCATTGATTGTTGAAGAGGAATCAAAGGGGGAAAAGGAAGGAGATGATGAAGATGATGATGAAGATGAAGAGGAAGAACATATGGACGACCAACTTGACGACTCTAAAACAGCTTCATTTATTAAATATTTGATTCTACACTTATTAAGAGGTATCGAAGCAAAAGATAAAAATGTTCGATATAGAGTGGTACAAATATTAGCATACCTTGTTTATTATATTGGAGAACTCGACAATGATACATTTGAAGCATTATATACATCATTAAGTAAACGACTTCAAGATAAAGAAGCAACCGTTAGAATTCAAGCAGTGGTGGCAATATCAAGATTTCAATCATTCAATTTTGATTTTGATCAAGATGCAAGTCCATTTAATATTGATATAAGTAAAGAAATCATTATGGAGAAGATCATTAAAATCATCAAATACGATGAAAGTGCTGAAGTTCGACGTGCGGCACTTTTAAATCTAAATAAGAACAACTTAACCATTCCTCTGTTAATAGGAAGGGCTAGGGATAGTAATAGTATCAATCGAAGATTAGTATTTTCTCGCATATGTCGAGAACTTGATGAAGGGGTTAAATTTCTTGATCCTAAGCTTCGTGAATATTTACTTAAATGGGGGTTGAATGATCGTGATGAGTCAGTGAAAATAGCAGCTACGAAATTATTAAACAAATATTGGTTTGAAGCTGTGAATAATGATATATTAGAATTGGTTGATCTTTTAAGAGTTACTGAAAACAATTCTGCTGATATAGCCATGTCAGCATTTTTTAGTAGTCGTGAAGATATACTTTCTAACATAACTATTGATGAACAATATTGGAAGGCATTAACTGTGGAGAAAGCATTTCTTATGAGGACATTCTATTATCATTGTGATCAAAATAACATGTATGATTTAATTGATTCGAATTTTCCGGAACTGATTGAATTAGCCGATACATTGGATAAATATCTAAGGTTAAGAAGTCGATTTTTAAGTGAAAATGAACCAATTGTTAAAAAACATGAAATACATTTAGAACAATTGGAATTCTTTAAATCTCAAATGGTTTCAATAGAAATTTCAATGGCAAAAATTAAAAATGAAGTGGAAGGTAATAGAAAAAAATTACTTGAGAATCAAAAAACTATTGAAGATTATCAAGTTATTCAACAGTTGATTAAAAAAAGATTAGGAAGGTTAAGAAAAGATGACACGGAATTTGATGATTTGGTTAATGAAGAAAATGAACATATAGTTCAACAGCTTGTGGAATTCACCTCGGATGAACTTAGAGATAAACAAAATGAAATCAGAGATACACTCAATAATCATAGAGTTGAAACGAAATCTCTAGAGAAGGAAATCCGGAAGTTGGAAAATACATTCAAAGCTGATACTGAAAAATACCATTCAATAGCTCAACAAAAAGCTGAAGAATTAATGAGCTTTTCTCTGTATGAAAATACATATCTACCATTTGCCGACGAGTTTAAAGACCTTGAGTTTATTATTGAACAACTTCTTTTGGTTTCGAAAAATTTTGATTTTAGTGATGAAATCGGAAGAAGAAAAATGTTACAAACAATAAGAAAATCCCTTAGTGAAGATAAACTTTCGCCTAATCTGATTTCTATTGGACTTAGAGTCTTGAGGAAAATCTCCATCAACGAAAAGGATTTCATCACTATGGCTACTGAAATTATTACAGACATAAGAGATTCATATGAAAATGATGATGAAACATTCCACTCTGCAGTTTCGGGATTCGATGGTGAAGATGAAGAAAATGACAATGAAAATGATGATGATGAAAATGACAATGACAATGACGACGTTGAAGAAAAAAAATTGAAAAAGAGAAAAATTGAACCAAAGTTACCTCCGGATGATATTGTGGTTCGCTGTTTAATCACAACTCAACATGTTTTAGAAATCGTTGAAGAACCTTTGGAAAATTATATATCATTAAAATCCATCTATTCTGGTCTAGTAAACTATGCCATCATCCACAATGATAAATATACTGTCCACTTACAAGGTCTTAAATGCTTGGGGTTATTTGCTGTGATTGATAGATCAACAGCTCAAGATGCAATAGCAACTTTGTTCACCAGTGTTAGGTATGCAGGAGAAGAAGTACGTATAGCTGGTATGAAGGCAATTATTGATATACTTTCAAGCTACGGGATGTCCATAATGGATTCGGCAGCTTTATATCTGTATGGGAAATTGTTTTACAAATCATTAAACATGTTTGATATGCCCAAACTTCAATGTGTGGTTGCCGAAGGATTATGTAAATTATTCTTGGCGGATATATTCAATGATCCAGTTCGAAGTGAAGAAGAATCTGAGAATTCAGAATTTGAAACTGAAAAACAACTTTTTGAAGCATTAATCTTAATCTATTTTCATCCTAATGCTGCTCAAAATACCGAACTTAAACAAATCTTGGCCTTTTGTATACCTGTGTATTCATTCAGTCATCCAAATCATCAATTCCGTTTGGCCTCAATAAGTGGAGACGTTCTATACAGAATGTTTAGTGAAGGAAGTGAATATTCTGATCAAAACTCAAAACAATTATCACCTCTGACTATAGTACAACAATTAATCTATTGGTGTGACCCTAATAATTTGGTTAACATGGATAAAGATTTAATCAAACAACAAACAGCTCATGTCTGGCAATGCGTTTACTTTTTACAAGTTATAGAACAAGAATCCTCCAAATTGCTTAAAAAGGCTATCATTAATAACTTGAATAAATTCTATCTAACTCATTCTATGCACACCTTGGTTTTAAAAGGGTTAGTGAATGGGGTAACAGGTACCAAGGAATTTCTTGAAAAGAATAAAACCAACTCGGAATTTGCATTTGATAAGCTCACCATCAAAAACTTCGAAACTTTTGAATCCAACTTGAATGAAATTTATGAAAGAGCTCAAGCGATGGAATTGGCTGGTACTCGTTCGGTATCCCGAGCAAGTTCTGTGGTGGAGGATAAATCAGCCAATACCACGGATACTAAAATAGAGGTTGATGATGAAGAAACGGCTGAGCCTGTCGAGGAAGAAACGGCTGAGCCTGTCGAGGAAGAAAAGGCTGAGCCTGCCGATGAGCCTGTCGAGAATGATGACCCTGCCGATGACCCTGCCGATGAACCTGCCGATGAACCTGCCGATGAAAACATGAATGCTGAAGATGAACCTGATAATATTGATACCCCAATGGAAAATGTCGATTTACAAAAACAGCTTGAAATTGATGCTGAATTAGAGAATATTGACAACATGTTGGAGGAGGAGGATAATGTGGATTATGATATTTCAATGGCTGAATAAATACATGCTAGTACAAATTAAATGAAAAAATACTCGGCCTTGTAGAGGAAGTTTTTGTGCCGTTGGGTTAGTTTTGGAAAATCAGTTGTAGGATGTTAGGTTATGGTGATAAAAAGAAGTGGACGAGTCAGGAATCGAACCCGAGACCTTACCCATGCTAAGGGTACGCGCTACCAACTACGCCACACGCCCGTTTTCGAGATTTCGAGGAGGCTGCTTTTACGAGAGAAGCGAGTGAGTGGGTGAGTTGGTGAGTGAGTGAGTGGGTGAGTGAGTGAGTGAGTGCGAGAATCTGAGTGAGTGTGAAAGTCTGAGTTCGCTCGTTCGTTCGTTCGTTCGTTTGTTCATTCATTCGTTCGTTCGTTTCTTTTATTCATTCGCAGATATTATTTTCGCAGCCAATGCTATGATTGAGTGAGTAAGTGAGTAGCGAACTTTTGAGTTCGTTCGCTCGCTCATTCGCTCGTTCGTTCGCTCATTCGTTCGTTCGCTCGCTCATTCGTTCATTCGTTCATTCGCTCGCTCATTCGTTCATGCGTTCATTCGCTCGCTCATTCGTTCATTCGCTCATTCGTTCATTCGTTCATTCGTTCATTCGCTCGCTCATTCGTTCATTCGCTCGCTCGTTCGTTCGTGAGCTGCGAAATCCTCGAATATACCTCAAGCATTACTTTGCCAAAAGTGTTTTGACAAGTTAGGTGTGAGGTTTTGACAAAGCATTGGCTGAGTCGAATAGCCCTTGTTGGTATCTTCGTGTTAACCTCGGAAGAATAAAGTGTGGGCAGTACAGGAAATGCCCGTACTGCCCCAAAATGCCAGTGAGTGGGTGAAATCCTTCGTTCGTTCTTTCGTTTGTTCGTTCGCTCGTTCGCTCGTTCATGTATAGAGTATTTACACTTTTCCATTCTTTGCAAGTATTTTCATTAGCTCTGTGACAGTGAATGAGTGAGGGAGTGAGTAGAAAATTCGGTAGATTCAAACAAACGCTTCGCTCGTTTGTGTGAATGAGTAGCAATTGTCAGTCGTTTTGCAGCAGTTTGTACAGATTGTCAGTCGTTTCGCAACAGTTTGTACAGATTGTCAGTCGTTTCGCAGCAGTTTGTACGATTGTCAGTCGTTTCGCAACAGTTTGTACGATTGTCAGTCGTTTCGCAACAGTTTGTACAGATTGTCAGTCGTTTCGCAGCAGCTTTTACACATCGTCAGTCGCCTCACTCCTATGCTGCTTCGCAGCAGCTTGTACACATTATTAAGTCGTAGTCAAGGATCACGTTCATTTTAAAGAATCGGCTCATACAATTGATATGATCAGGTTGATGAAAAATTCATATTGTGGATCTATTCTCTGGTGATGAATGTCCCGGTCATCTGGATATGCCTGGCAGTACAAGCAGTCTTTGTCACTTTGTCTTTGTTAATATGGCTTAACAACCAATTCATTAACGGAGTATACATTAACTGAGTATACTTTGCAGATTATAGATCTGCGTGAGTGAGCTGTGAGGGAGTTCGTGAGTGCGTGAGATCACATTATTTATCATAGTGGCTATCATATTCAGAATTCATTACTCACTCACTCACTCACTCGCTTCGCTCGTTTGTTCGTTCACATTTGTTCTCAACAGCTATTCATATCGATACAAAAGACTCTCAACACCTTCGATTGAATAAGTTATTACAAATCGATACTACATGTCATAACTTGTCAACTTTGATGAAACAATAACCTGTCATTCTTTTATCTAACGTACCTGAACTTAATGATGTTGTTATAAACCTTTCTTTAATTCTCTGTTAACTCCAACTAAAGTTACTGATTCTTACCTGATGAAGTTACTCAAATTTCTTAGTGTCCACTTGGTTGTATTCAGTAGTGTAGTTTTCTCAAAAGTGGGTAGGTGTAAATTATTTTACAAGGTTACTCAGGACTCAGAGTTTGGTACCTCAGAATTGAACGAGCGAACGAGCGAACGAGCGAAGCGAGTTCGTGAGTTCGTGAGTGAGAACAATTGAGTTTGTGAGTGGTGAGTGGTGAGTGCGAGAACGCACTCACTCATTCAGTTTGTCACTTGTTCATCTTATGAAAAGCAATTCCAAAGAGTTTGGGAAACTCTTGATAAAAATAATAATAAACCTTTACTCCCTGCTGTTGACTTTATTAAAAATGTATCAAATGCTTTTGAAGCTATGGTGGTAAATTTGGATGTTCTAGAAGGAACTCCACCTAAAAGAAAGTTTATCATAAAAGGTATTCAACCAAGACAATTCAAATTAGTAGATTAACATATTCTCACGAACGAACGAACGAACGAACGAACGAGCGAAGCGAGTGCGTGAGTGAGTGCGTGAGTGAGTGAGATTTTGAGGGAGTGCGCGAGTGCGTTCATTTTCGCTACTCACGAACTCGCTTCGTTCGTTCGTTCGTTCGTTCGTTCTCTCGTTCGTTCATTTTCGCTACTCACTCATTATAAACTTCATTTTAGATATTAATTATGGTACTCGTAGCATTCTGGGTGTGTTCCATTATTGCGGTATGGTTCGGTTTGTACAAAATAATCTGTTCAATTTGGTACTTGATTGGTATATTTTTTTAAAAGTATTTGCCATTGCCATTTTCTAATCACTTTGATAAATGTTATGAAATGGCTGCAAAGGTGTTAGATGTATGAGAAAAATAGCCGAATATGAACCCCAGCACTGCGATATGAATTTGTAACGAAGATTGGAAAGAGATGTAATTAAAACTTCAAAGTGACGTTTTAGATGACATTCATCAAGAATTGTTAGATATGCTTGACAAGATTTGCTTGGTGGTATTCTTGGATGGGTTGTTCACGAACGAGAGAAGGAACGAGTGGGTGAGTGGGTGAGTGGGTGAGTGGGTGAGTGGGTGAGTGGGTGAGTGGGTGAGTGGGTGAGTGGGTGAGTTCGTGAGTGGTTGAGTTGGTGAGTTCGTGAGTGAACGAGTGAACAAACTCGCTTCGCTCGTTTGTGTGAGAGGATAAAAGGTGAACTTTAAGAGTGACTTTCGAGTTACTCACATTGCATTTTGGGCCTGATGCTGCAAGCCGAATCGCATTCCTCAGTAACACACTCAGTCAAACACTCACACACTCGCTTCTCTCGTTGGATATGAAGCTTTGAAACCACCTTTACCAGAATCAACTGTCAAGGCCCTTCACGTGAAAAATCTCAAAGTGGGTCACATTAAAGATGATGAATTCCATGCTGCAATCATCTCCTTGAACGAAAAAAATAACTACTCAAATAATTTCAAAAGATTATATTAATCAACTTAATCTTTCCTGTTTTGAAATTGTAGACCACATTATACGTCAGCTGAAAAGTGCAACTTGAAACGAACAAGCAGGTTCAAAGATGTCGATGTGCAATAAAATTCCACCATAATTTCTCATTCAACTGGGACTTCGTGGCCAAGTTGGCTAAGGCGTAAGACTGTTAATCTTAAGATCGTGAGTTCGACCCTCACCGAGGTCGCTTTTTTTACCCAGCTTGTTGAACCAAAGAGCAGTTCTATTGTACTGTGAATCTCCTCGCTCGAATGTTAATTCGCAGCAACTCTACTGAAATGTGAAGCTCGCTTCGCAGCAGCTCAATTAAACTGTGAATTCTATAACACTGTGGATCTTCGCTTCGCTCGATTGCTGCTTCGCAGCAGCTCTAATACACTGTGAGTCTCGCTTCGCTGAAGCTATAATACACTTTGAATTTCGCTTCGCTCAAATGCTGCTTCGCAGCAGCTCTAATGCACTGTGAATTCTATTGCACTATGAATCTCGCTTCGCTCGAATCTCGCACCGCAGCAGCTTTATTGCACTGTGAATCTCGCTTCGCTCAAATGCTGCTTCGCAGCAGCTCTATTGCACTACGAATCTCGGCAGCTCTATTGCACTACGAATCTCGCTTCGCTCAAATGCTGCTTCGCAGCAGCTCTAATACACTGTGAGTCTCGCTTCGCTGAAGCTCTAATACACTTTGAATTTCGCTTCGCTCAAATGCTGCTTCGCTCAAATGCTGCTTCGCTCAAATGTTGCTTCGCAGCAGCTCTATTACACCGTGAATCTCGCTTCGCTCAAATGCTGCTTCGCTCAAATGCTGCTTCGCTCGAATGCTGCTTCGCAGCAGCTCTATTACGCTGTGAATCTCGCTTCGCTCGAATGTTGCTTCGCAGCAGCTCTATTACACTGTGAATCTCGGCAGCTCTATTGCACTACGAATCTCGCTTCGCTCAAATGCTGCTTCGCAGCAGCTCTATTACGCTGTGAATCTCGCTTCGCTCGAATGCTAATTCGCAGCAGCTCTATTACGCTGTGAATCTCGCTTCGCTCGAATGGTAATTCGCAGCAGCTCTATTACACTACGAATCTTGGCAGTTCTATTTGACTGTGAATCTCGCTTCCCTCGATTGCTGCTTCGCAGCAGCTCTATTAAACTGTGAATTCTATTATACTGTGAATCTCGCTTCGCTCGAATGCTACTTCGCAGCAGCACTATTGCATTATGGGTCTCGCTTCGCTCGAATGCTGCTTCGCAGCAGCACTATTGCATTGTGAATCTCGCTTCGCTCGAATGCTGCTTCGCAGCAGCTCTATAGCATTATGAATCTCGCTTCGCTCGAATGCTGCTTCGCAGCAGCTCTATTGCACTATTAATCTCGCTTCGCTCGAATGCTGCTTCGCAGCAGCTCTAATACACTATGAATCTCGCTACATCAACCTGGCTAAATTGCACATAAATTTTCATTCTCTAAAAGTTCTTCACCAAAAGCCTTCATCTATTTAAACATTCTCTTCAATTTTGATCTCTTCTTTTTATCATCAGTCAGTGTTTCTTTCATCACCAGATTACTACCAAGTCCCGAGCCAAGAGGTTTTGGTTGTTGCTGTTGTTGATATTGTTGTTGAACTATAGGTTGTGGTTTTGGTCTTCCATCATCAAGTAAATGTTTTGGAGGTTCATTTTGAGCCGTCAACATTGATTTATATAAACCAAAGTTCAATTGATCAGGAGATTTAACTTCATCCATACCTTGTAATCCAATCAAAAAGTCTCTTGGTTTTAAGATACATTCTGAACCGATATAAACTTCTTTGTTGAGGGAGGAGCTCAATTCATAAACTGAACGAATTTCGGAATATGTCATACCACCCGCCACGTAACAAAACACACGTTGTTTTAGAGACGAATTGAATGGTTGTCTTCCTGAAGGGGTTGCCCATGAAGCTTTAACTCTATTGTTTCTTAAGGAGGTTCCACCCATAGATGTTTGAGAAGGAGTTTGAGGTAAATCTGTTTCCAAAGGTTTATCACGAAGGTATGGAAACTCATTTTGATCTAATTGATGTTTAATAGCAAGAGTAAGGGAGTTTTTAATACCAGTAATAAATCTTGAGGTATTATAAGTACCTTCATTATTAATAATATGAAACATTTTTTTTGGATTATTTTTTTGATTAACCAGATTTTTAATGATTGTAAAACCCATTTTATGTAAATTTGTAAAACAACGAGAGATTAAAGATATGATATGTTTATCATTAACTCCAATGAATTTAACCAATTTAATAAAATCAGCTTCAATTAACCCACCACGATATAATCCATAAATAAGAACTAATCTCATTTTATCATTAACATGTAAATCATCTCTTGCAAGTAAACCAATAAGATCATCATGTAAATGTTTATTACGTACACCTTCAAAACTTGTACCACCTGCAGCACAAGTTTGTTCAAAGTCAGCAGCAAATTCAGCTAATTTACGTTGAGCATTTAAATCCAAACATTCATCAATTAATTTTCTATGCATTGTAATTTGTTTACGTTCAGTATCAAATCCTGGCATTCTTGCAATAATATAAGCCAAATCACTTGCTGAAGTTATATTTTGTCTATCAAGCATCATTGGATTATTTTTAATTAAATCATTAATTTTATTTGTAATTAATTCAGAACTTTCAATTATATGTAAATGTCTTAAATTAATCCAATCTTCATCATCTTCATTTTCTAATTTGGCTTCAACTTCTGATATTTCACCTTTTTCATTTTCTGATTTATAACGATAAATCCCATCTCTTTCTAATGATGGAACAATATCCATCAGCATTGCTTGATAAGTAAATTCATGAAGTAAAGGAGCATATAAATCCAAGGTTCTATCAACGATTAATAAAACAGATCTTGGTCTTTGTAAAGTATTTGCATCTTGTTGAGGTGGGAAATCATTATGATTTCTTGCATAATCATCAATTTGTCTTTGGAATTCTTCTGCAATTAATCCAGGTAGTGTTGAAGCTTGATGAGTGGCAAGTGCGGGAAGAAAAAATCGAACCAATGGATATTCTCCAGTTACAACCATCAAGTTAACCAATGCTCTAGCTGCGTGTTTAATTTGTGGTAAAACAAAATCATGACAATTGGTATTATAATATATTGGCATTGAATTTGGTGTTTCACTATCGGTTAAAAACACTCGAGTCTCCATAGCAAAAAATGTAGCATTAGTATATGATATATTTTGATTATTACCAAAGTATTTCAGAACGTTAATATTTTTGGTAAATTGACTCAGATTAAAGAAATTAAATGCTGCTTCTTGTTCTATTCTTGGTAAAAAAAGTGTATGACCTCCCTTATACCGTTGGAATTGAACGTCGGTAAGAATACATTTAAGGTTGTATAATGTAAAATCAACAAGATAGATGGCTTCCATTGATGCTTGTTGACGACGTTTAGCATCAAGTTTATCAACTGCTGTTACAATCCTTAAAAGTTGTTGTTTGGTCAACACTTGATATACAATCAGTTCAGTTCTATCATCTAGAATCAAGTTATAAAGTCCTCCAGGATGTTGAACCAGCTTGATCTGACTAAGAATATACTCTCTCTGCATATTCAAGAGTGAAGAAGGGTCATTATTCTTTGACATTATGTATATCTTGTTCTTGTCTATTCCTTGTCTCTGATTTCAAAAAAAAGTAAACGGCAAAAAAACAAGTGAACGAACAAAAAAACCGGAGAACGCTCGTTAAAGAGCACAATTAAAACAGCACATCATGGGATCGGTGAATGGAAATTGGCAGACGGTGACGTACATCTTGGGCTGGTATTTGTTTTCGCTACTGATATCTGTGTACAACAAATGGATGTTTGGAGGAGGTCTTAATTTTTCCTATCCAATTCTTATAACTTCTTTCCATCAATTGGTACTTGTGATATTGAGCACCAGTGTTTTATACTATAGGCCTGATTTAAGGCCTTCAGTCAACGAGAACAATGGAACTTCAATTACAAACTTCTTTAGAACATTCAAAATCTCCCCTTGGAATTATATTTATACCATACTACCATGCGCCTTGGCCTCAGGAGGGGATATCGGCCTATCAAATGTATCATTCAAATACGTCACTTTACTGCTTTATACAATGCTTAAAACAAGCTCCTTAGTGTTTGTATTGATCTTTGGATTACTTTTCAAATTGGAAAAGTTTAATTATAGACTCATAATTATCGTCGGGATAATGACTGGTTCAGTATTGATGATGGTAAAAAGACCTTCTCATTCCCCAACTTCGGAAAATCAAAAATTAGGCATTTTCCTTGTATTGGCAGCCTCTGCAATATCTGGTTTACGTTGGTCCTTTACCCAAATTCTTTTAAAAAAAAATCCTTACACTCCTAATCCAATATCAACAATCTTTTACATTTCCCCAGCAATGTGTATCACTCTTTTTTCAATCGGTTTATCTTTCGAAGGTTGGTCCAACTTTACACTGTCTGAAATTTGGGAGGTTAAAGGTGTTTTCGTCACAATTATTCTTATGATTATCCCAGGCATTTTTGCCTTTATGATGACTCTATGTGAATTTAAACTACTTAGTATTGCTCAAGTGATGACTTTGTCTGTTGCTGGAATATTTAAGGAATTACTTACAATAGCTTTAGGTCTGATTATATTTGGTGATGAATTATCATTTCTTAATATCTGTGGTTTACTCATTACTTTTGCTGATATCATGTGGTATAATTATTATAGACAAAATGAAAATGAAGGATATAAACCTGTTGAAGATTTAGAAATGACTGATTCTCCAAGATCATAGATTCAGTTCGTTCATAGAGGTGGTATAGAGGTGATATAGGTGATATAGGTGATATATGATTTATTAGACAAAACAGTCAGCTTCCATGTAAACCATCAACTGAGACGTTAGGTGACAAATCACCTTTGGCATGTGGGTATCATTGAAATGTCAGGGTAACTATATGTGATGGTGAATATAAAGCTGGTTTTATTATGAAATATTAGATATTTTGATAGAATAAAATGCTAGTACGGGTGAATAGTACTGCGAAGAATAGTACTGAATAGTACTGCGAAGCAGTACTATGAGTGTATGTTCTATGAGTGTGTACTATGAGTGTATGTACTATGAGTGTCTACTATGAGTGTATGTACTATGAGTGTGTACTATGAGTGTATGTACTATGAGTGTCTACTATGAGTGTATGTACTATGAGTGTGTACTATGAGTATATGTACTATGAGTGTGTACTATGAGTGTATGTACTATGAGTGTGTACTATGAGTATATGTTCTATGAGTGTGTACTATGAGTATATGTTCTATGAGTGTGTACTATGAGTATATGTTCTATGAGTGTGTACTATGAGTGTATGTTCTATGAGTGTGTACTATGAGTATATGTACCATGAGTGTATGTTCTATGAGTATATGTACTATGACAGTATCTGACATACCACGAATACTTTTGCCACGAATAGTACCACTTCCTACTATAGATACTAACGAGACAAGCTTTGTCAGTATATGTGTAGGATGTCAAATCCTTTGGGATTTTGATTTTCCAAGCCCTCCCTTTGACTCTGATCAACTTGATGTAAAAGTACGCTATCGATTGATGTACATTTATTGAATTATCAATAAATTGTCACATTGTATTACTTTTATGTTAAAGTCAACATTCAAGCTGAGATCATCAAGGGGGGACCCTAGGGGGTACCCTTGGGAATTGGATGCAAAAAAATGAGATTTCTATCAAGGGGGGACCCTTGGGAATTGAAAAAATGAGTTTCCACCAACCTTGGGAATTGGCTGCGAAAAACATTCATTCTGAAATCTCCATCAAGGGGGGACCCTTGGATAGTATTTGCAAAAGTAAAAATTCTCAGAATAACTATGGCACAAGCTGTCAAGTTTAGTGTTAATCTGGTATATTTCGTTCTGGGTATTTCGTCTATAGAAGTGGTGTAAACCTGTTTTGTTTAATCGTGCTCACTCAGAATAGTGCTATGAAGTAATAGTATGAGTAGTGTATGGATAGTACATGAGTAGTAACGAAGCAAACGAGCAAGCGAAGGCAAACACTCACTCACGAACTTACGAACGAGCGAGCGAAGGCAAACACTCACTCACGAACTCAATCACTCACGAACTCACTCACTTCGCAGATGAAGTTCACACTGTTTATTCTCGCTTCGCTCGTGATGCTGCTTCGAGTGATTACGAACGAAGCGAGTGTGTAATTGATTTGTGATTTGAGGGATCTGAGGGATCTGAGGGATCTGAGGGATCTGAGGGATCTGAGTAATCTGAGTAATCTGAGTAATCTGAGTGATTTGAGTGATTTTGATTTGATTGCTTTAAGCGATTTGATTTATTTGATATCGTTCTCGAGTCATTAATAACTACAACGTTTCTCACAATCTCACTCACTCAAAAGCTCACTCACTCACAATCTCACTCACTCACAATCTCGCTCACTCACAAACTCACACTCACGAGCTTCGCTCGCTCGCTCGCTTGAGTATTTTTGCACCCACACATAATTCGAACCTTTGGCCGATGCAGGTTTCGAAACTCAAACCTAATTGAAATTGAGATTAGATAAAGAACGCTTTAGTTGAACAATTCAGACTCGAAATTATATATAAAACTCCAAAGCTGTCAAGAGACATATTGGTTGCAAACAGGTGCATTAGCATGTACATCTAGAGAACAAAAAACAGTACTGTGAGTATTTCACGAACATTATCATAACTAGTATTGCAAATGAATTGTGCGAGCGAGTGAACAAACGAGCAAAGCGAGTTTGCAAGTGAGTGTTTGTGTGAGTGTTTGTGTGAGTGTTCGTATGAGTGTTCGTGTTCATGTTCGTGTGTGTGTTCGTGTGAGTGTTTGTACACATTTGACTTATAAAAATAAACTTTATTAGCCCCTTTGATAGTATCAGTTCTTAACTAGTACCATATTAGGGTCATAAATGTTAGGGCCATAAATGGGAGAAATGTCAATATGTTTCATGCTCAGTCAAAACTCTAATTCTACACTAATCAGGTAAAATCAACCAATGTGCGAAGCGAGCGAGTGAGGAGGAATTTCTTTGGATTGAACGAGTGAGTAGCACATTTATGATGTCTTGATTATCTTTGATTTCAACTCTGTATACAATCAATCTTCCTAAACAATAGCATTCTGGTTTGAATTCTCGCTTCGATAGAATTATTTAGTTTCCCAACTTATGATTTCTTAAGTAAGACATTATGTTACGTTCGGACTCTAAATCTATTCTTATACACTATCTAACTCTGATGATGAATTTTCGAGTCTTCTTTTATTGTTTGAGCAGCTAGCAATCTGCAAAGCAGCGTTTCAGACCAACCACGCTCGTTAATCTACAGGAATTCGAGATATAAGAGTTGGGTATTAATTGAGTATCCATAAGAGTTGGAGATGTGAGTGTCAAAGGGGCCAACGTGTAATGAGCTGTATGGGTATTGGTTTCATCCAAGTTCACTTATCGTGTCAGTCTTAAAACAATGTTGTTGCGAATGAGCGTTAATTCCATTATTAGTTTATATGATATTAAGCCATCAATTATGAGCATCATTTCGGGGTAACAAATCCACCTCCAAATAAGCTTATAGTGTAAAACGAACGGAGTACTCAGTGCGTAGTCCACATTTAAAGACGAGGATTACCAAGAGTATAAGAAATGACTGCGAGCACAAGCATGTATTTATATATTTATCATAATAGGCCACCATTTTTGTTGCTGTCACCATATCTTTATTATGTTTATATAAGCAGATAATTTTTATGTTTCTGCCACCAAATCTATTCCGTTATCAATCTTTACTCTAGTGAAACTGGTGATCATTTTCAATATTCTAGGTGCTTGATTGTAAATTAGCATGATAGTTATTCTTTACTCTGTATTATCAGAGCGAAAACGAGGGAAGCGAGTGAGTGAGTGCGAGTGAGTGCGAGTAAGAGCGAGTGCTTGAGTTAAATATAACCATCTATCAATATATAGCAATTACATCCACTTGGTAATGAAAATCTGGCAAGAATATGAGGTTTATCACCATCCAGCTAAATACTTGAACAATCTCCAAAGTAACCAAGAATGTAAAACAGTCGAATCAAATACCAAACAGACGATATGGTTGCGAAAAGCTTCAAGTCGACCCCAAGTATGTGAATGAAATTTGTGACCAAGTATGTGAATGAATACCCATTTCTCTTCACCTTTGCTCCTTCATTTCCAAACAACGGGGTAAAGCAATACATTATGAATACGTCATCCTGCCCACGTATGTTATCCCGCCATATGCCAATCAATATTGTTGATCAAGAGATGATTTAAAGTCGCCCCATCCTTTTCATCTTCAAACGAATGATATCATACAAAGTTGTTGAAGGTATGGTACAATGGGGGATGCTTGTGGTGGGCATACATTATTGAGGTGTGGGTCTAGAGGTTAGTTCCATTGCGCATGGAAAACAAGGATGACACTAGTAAATGTGGCCAAACTGAAACGAATGATTGGCAACAATGTGTGATGATGATTATTACAAGCTAGCTAGGATTGTACATGTACAATGCAAGTAATTACCGTATTGTAAGTTCGTTTCATTAATACTGATCACTCACGTACGAGTTAACTCATTTTGCTAGTCACTCACGCACTCACTCATTCATTTTCGCTACTCACTCACTCATTCATTTTCGCTACTCACTCACT
>JAKUAJ010000089.1:29212-40000 GCA_030562865.1 Kodamaea lidongshanica (nom. inval.)
ACTCACTCACTCACGAACTCACGAACTCACGAACTCACGAACTCACTCACTCACGAACTCACGAACTCACGAACTCACGAACTCACGAACTCACGAACTCACGAACTCACGAACTCACGAACTCACTCACGAACTCACGAACTCACGAACTCACTCACTCACTCACTCACTCACTCACTCGCTTCGCTCGTTCGCTCGTTCGCTCGTTGTTCGCTCGTTGTTCGCTCGTTGTTCGCTCTACAATCATCAAAACTCAATTAATAAACTAAAACATAAACCAAACCTGAATCTACAATAAAATTATTCCAATCATAAACATCAGCAAAAAATAACAGAACCTGCTGATTTTCCATTTTTTATAGCATTGGGCCTCTGATTTTAAGGTTTGGCCTCTTTTTGTGGTGACTGATGAGGAAGGTGAAGAGAATATTGATACATATTGATTGGTAACCACCAGGTTACCTGAGATATGACCAAAAAGTCTCAGAGGGACATCATTTCCTCCTCCAGAATTATGAGCTATAGGTGAAGGCAGTATTGTCATTAAAGGAGGGGGTGATGGATATTGATATGAACTTGCAAAAGGGATTGAATTGCTTAGAATGTTACTAATGGTGGATTCATCATTAGGAGCTGCTGGTAAGCTTGTGAAAGCGTTACTATCTGATAATGATGAAAAATCTTCAGTACTAGTACTTTGAATTGCACCAGATGCCATTTCATTATTTGGGAGTCCAATTGCTATATTTTGACCATCGTTATCAATAACCATGAAAATGCTACGAATGAAGGGGATCCCCAACAGGTGATAACCAATGGAATCCGAACGTCTTACATTCAATGAACAAGCGTCGAGTCCATTAGCAAACTTTAAAGTAGTATCTTTTGCTTTTGCTGGGGACATGAAGCTTGAGATTGGGATTTTGACTGTGAAAGGACCAACTTTAAAGTTTAAGGTTGATTTTGATTTAAGGAGTGTTTCACACGGAACTAACCATTGATCGATATCATTAGAGTAAATAGCATTCAATTGAAGAGCCAAGTTAATAATCACCAGTAATGGGAGGTATGAATCCACATCTCTTGAATCAATAATCACGGGTAGAGGTCCATTGGAAGATGGTGGACGACCTGGTTCTGAATTGAATAATGACATTTCTATGGATGTGTCTGGATTTTCTACGGTGATATCATTAAGAAGTAAACTTGGGATGGTTACTCGATTAATTTGATCAACTTCAGCTTGGTTCATTGTATCTCCAATATATGTATAATTCAAAAGTGGGAAGGATATCAAGTTACCCTTAATAAACAGGGAGTCAACTAATCCAGGGGTGAGGACTCCATAGTTTGTTTGATTGAAAGCACAGGGGGCAAACCAAACCGAATAGCCTGCTGATTTGATAAGTCCCGAGTCTCTTAATTGATACAAGAACCCAGTTCCTTGATGTGATTTCCATCCGGCAACTCCAAGTGCTCCGAAAAATACCAGTGAGTTCTGAGCACTGATGAATGTAAATCTGTCCAAGCTAAGGGGATCATCTTTTGTATTCCATATAGTAAAATTATCAGTTTGATAGAGTCCTCGAGCCGAGATCAAATCTGCGTATGGAACAATCACTGGAGCCCCATTCTGAAGTCTCGAGAAGGTTGGTTGTGGTTGTAGATCAGCTGGATTTAAAGCCTCTGAGCTTGTATATAGCCCTCCAAGAGCACATACTGATGCGGAATATTCGGGAGCTAAAGTAGCACTTGGAGGGAATACCCCCGTTATACCCAAAATGCCTGTTGTGATATTAAAGCCATCACTAGCCGATGCTCCATTTGTAGGTATCAAGGTAGATGCTGACAGTACCATATCATCAGCCCATGAATGCAAATAATTACATGAGAAGAAGGACGAGTTGGACATGACCCAACTCTCCGGCTGCAACATATCGAACCGTATGCTGAAGTTTTGGAGGTTGCCATTACCCAACCCGATATTCATATGATAGTAGGCATCCGAACCTGTATTCAGGAGCCCAAACCGTAAGTACGGAGCCGGCGAAGTATCTCGCGTCTCGAGACTGGTACAGAGTGCCAACCAGAACAATACCGACGCTATTATCATCCCTTCTATAACCCTTTAATATTAGTGTATTTTTTTTTTTGTTTTGGCCTTTTCTCTCAATGCATCATGACGCAAGTTTCTTTCGGGTGTTGTGTAAGATATGTGATTGGTGTATTGGAGAATTAAACAGGATACGAGGATATGAGGGTAAGAGAGTGGGGAGATATTAGAACCAGAGATGATGACGAGAGAATATAGGAGAGAGAGAATATGGGTATTGGGGTTGTTTCATCATTTGGCGGATCTCTAGTTTGTACAGGACGAGAATGGTTTTGTGAGCATTATGTGGTGGCCAAGCAAAGGATTGGAGTTGAGGCAGTGCAAAGGGTTATATGAGATGTTGTAAAGATTGGACGGAGGAGTAAGTGGAGTTGGTGTGAGTGTTTTATGAGTGTGAGTGTTTTATGTGTGAGTGTTTCATGGGTGTGTGTTTTATTAGTGTGAGTGTTTATGAGTGTGAGTGTTTAATAAGTATGAGTAATGTATTATGAGTAATGTATTATGAGTGTTGCATAAGCTGGTTTGTTAAAGAGCTGTTACATTTCTATTTCAGAAGTTACCATAGCAAAACTCTTTATCATACATAGTACAACTAAGTGAGTGAGTGAGTGAGTGAGTGAGTGAGTGAGTGAAATAAGAGAACTCACTAGTTCGCACTCACGTACTCACTCGCTTCGCTCGTGAGTCTATGAATTCGAGTGTAAGAACTAATGACAACTTATAACAATAACCCTCTAAAGTTTTAAACTAAACAACTATCGCACCACAGCAACTCGCTGATTTCAATTCAAACTATACCTTTAGATTAGGCCATTTATGTGATTTTTGCCTTTGGCTAGTTTATAGCTGTAGCTTGAAAGTTAATTGTTATGAGAACCAATGAGATGTAAATTTATCCGATTCAACAAGTTTTGATAATTTACTTTGATTTGATAGTTTAGAAATTTAATGATATACTTTGAATTGAGAATAAAATATTAGAGATAGGATTCATGAACATGACAATTTGAATACACCAATGGAAGCTATACAAAAGCTAAATGAAAGCTATAGAAATTGGAAAGCTAAACGAAAGGCAACAAAAATGGTTTTGTTGGAATGCCTGAATCAGAAGGGTTTGTATTTATGAGATTTCCAAAGCTTTTCATCTAGTGTCTCATTCAGAAGGTTGAGAATATGAATATGTCATATAACGATCAAAAAGAGATATGAATGAGAAAAACGAGCGAGTGAGCAAGATCACAACGAGAGAGTGAGTACCGAACAAACTGAGTAGCAAACAAACTGAGTAACGAAAAAACTGAGTAACGAACAAACTGAGTAGCGATAAAGATCATTTGATACACTTTCAAAACGTATCCCATGACTTTCATCTTCAATAACCAACGCATTCACCACAATCGTGGAGTCCATTTCTTGCCATTCATACCTGGCTGACATTTCGAAATCGATTGTTGGAGAGCCACTGCGGTTTGAAAATCACTCGTCAAGAGTCACTATCATTATACTATGACTCAAGTAAAGTGTTCGAATTATTACGTGCAACTATACTTTTTTGCACTCAAAGCACAAGAGGCATGAACAAGCTTGTAGAGTTATGCGGAGATGATAATCTAAATTAACGTGATTTGAACTAAAGGAACCATGTCATCTGTTAACATAAAGATCATATACACACGTAAAGGTTTTTCATATATTTGAGGCTTCAAGACTGTCAATTCTTACAATAAACTCATTCACTTGCACACTCGACATCAAATAAAATTCATTTAGCATTGAGTTGATATACATTATAATCCTAATATGAACTTCACTCTACTGCTTTCAAAGTCTTTTTCGATTCAAGTAGCCATTTTCTTGTATTTAACCTAATGCGAAAGCTGCTTTGATAAGAGCCAATTCAGATCTCACAACGAATTTTCAGCTCATACGCATTGTTCCTGATATAATTGAGATCTTGAGAGAAATGCGTGCCATATACTTGACATGATCCATTGAATGGTATTGAAAGAGTAACCTTTGGAAGATTCTTTTAAAGGCAATGTCTTGGAGTTGGTTTGATTTCGGCCTAAAGTATGGATGTGTATAATCCTAAACTTTTAATCAACCACTTGAATGGTATAAACATCATATCATAGTAAAGACTGTACCAACTTCCAAAAGCAAAATCTATAGAGAGTTTTCAGTTTGTATGGATAAAAAATCGCTTCGTATATATAAATCCGGACAAGTTTGACACGAGAATCCAATGACTTTCTAGTCAAACAATGGTGGGTTTCAAATGTTACTTTGCAGGCCGTGTGTAAAGGCAATTGAGCTGATGATAAACTGATACAATGTTGGGACTATAACAAGCAAACACATATATGCCCATAGCTATCAAAACACACTACGTAAGAGAGTGGAACTGTAAAGCTCATAGAGCCAAGTATAAAGTGTCGCTCGTTCAAGCAGTCACGAACGAACGCACTCAGTTACGTTTGTCTCTCACGCACTCAGTTACGTTTGTCTCTCACGCACTTAGTTCTTCTTGTCACACTTTTGTCTCTCACTCACTCACGCACTCACTCGCTTCGCTCGATCCCTTGTTCTTTCCAGAGCCAAACTAACCAACATTCACTGTCTTTCATGGCCCTGATTGATGTTAGTCTAGAGGTGAATTAACAAATGACATCGAATCTGAGGTTAGTTTTTTAAAGATAAGTAGCGTTGCCAAATAAAATTATTCAGAAACAACTCAAGTATAAAGACTTGAAAGTGAAGCAGAGTACATATGTGTTTAATTTTACTCCCACACGCTACTAAAAAATAGCTGAGCTGGAGATATCAAAAATAGCTGTTGAGCTGGAGATATCGAAAATTGCTGGATTTCGTGAGAATCACCATGCTATTTAGGTTTTCATATGAACTGAATTAGTTTATTTATGGCCATATCACTCATATGTTGTGGCGCTACCAAAAATCAAACCTGGTTGGATTGAAGGAGACAAAAGATAATGTACTTTAACCAAAACACGATTCCCAGGCCAATTTGATACTTTCCAAAGGTTTCTATTTGACTAAAACAAAGGTTAAAAATAAATGAATATTATATTCATACTATTCATCTAGTATTCATACTATTCATCTAGTACTCATACTATTCATCTAGTATTCATACTATTCATGTACTGTACTATCAATAATAAAATTTAGTACTGTACCTTTCATAGTACTGCTTCTCAGCACTATATCCACTCTAAGCTCATGTACATATACATGTCGTCGCTTCCAATCGTCTTGAAAATCTCTTCGATCCTCACATTGGCTGCGAAAATCTCCGATTCCAGACATGAAGACAAGTTGGTGATGCAGCACTTTCATACCCTTCACAAAGCAGAATCTTGAAGGCTTTAAACAAAATAAGAATAACACTTGTGGTTTTCTGTTAATATGAACATGTAATTAATGATTTGGTGGTTTTTTGAATTCTTAAACCCCCTGTCCAACCATTGTCCAGTCTACATATAATGCTTGTGTTAATGATTCTAAACACCAACCCCAAGCTTTCTGGTTCAAACCATGCTTTGAATTCAGTTTATATGAATTACCTGTTAGTGTATGATATTTTTCAAGTTTACTCAACTCCATCGCTTCACACAGGTTGAATATAATACATCAGTACGCTTGACATTTGGCTGCAGAAGTGACATGGTTATTGTACCGAGTATTGTTTTGTTTTTCACTATGTAACATAACTTCCAGGATCAAGTCTTTATACTCAATGTATCACATGTTAAGATTATTTGTTACAAGCTATACTAGCTATCTATCTATGGCTTTTCTGAGTCTTTTACGCACTATTCTCATGTTCCGGTGTTTTTCCAACTCCTTCACTTGGTATTAACAGCTTTTTATATACTATTTCTGGCTCTTGAATGTGACATTCTGTGTAATTTTCAACTCATAGCTTATATACGTGATGTTTCTTAATCTATCATTTCTTTGTATTTCTTGCTCTTGAATGTGTCATTTGCGACTGCACCTCAGTATATGGGTTAATTGAGAACTGACAAGGTTTCATAACATACTAGTTTGAAATATACCAAATAGAAGAGTGCCGATATTAAATATTCTAATATTCTCATGTCCTTCAAGGACTTGGTTAAAGGGTTCTTCAGTTACAAAATCCTGCAGATAATATAGTTTTCTCTCTCACCCACCACCCTCTTACCACCCTCTCACCACCCTCTCACTCACTCATTCCATCCATTGGAGCGTGAATCAGAATCAACAAATATATGATGAGGAGTGATAAGGATTGTTGTATACTTGAAAAGTTGATTGATGTAGAGATTTCAAGTTATAAATCACCTACAGCAACCATCAAAGCTTTATTATTCGTTATGATTCAGGTGTTGGATTGACAGATTGTTGGTGTTACCATGATGAATATTGAAACTTACCGTACTCTATTGGTAACACCAAGTTTACGAACATAGGTGAGTGGATAATAAAGCAAGGTGTTTGGGTGATTTATAGTATGGACGCTTTGGACCAAAATGGAAACGTTCGGTCATATTCGCACCCAAAGGTCTCAAAGCTCACTATACAAGCAAGAGTCAAGGGTTTTTGCAGTCAAAGTATTGAATTCTCAGCCAGTTTCAAATGAAACGGTCATTTGATGTCATGTCATGTATATAATATATAACAAATACACTTGGTGTATACCCAAAAAATACACCATTCACAATACGAAATATCACATAATCCAACCATATCACAAACTACATCACCAATCATAAACAATCATAGCCAACTACATCACCAATCAACAGCTCAACCACATCACCAACCACATCACCAACCACATCACCAACCAATAACCCAACCACATCTTTCCCACCCACTTGCTTTGGAAAGTGTCGTGTACTCACCAACATACAAGATAAAAAATTTCATACAAGCCGCAGGAAAACAAGATGGTACGTAGCCAAGATTGCAAGGCAACCAACTAACAAGACAGTTACCCTTATACTTACTAACATCAGCCAAAACCAAGGCTGTGTTGATAGAACTAAAGAATGGGGAGACATTGAATGGAGATTTAGTGAATTGTGACTCGTGGATGAATTTGACATTGAAGAATGTAGTGCAACTGAGTGCCAATGGCGAAGGATTTATTCAACTTCCCGAAGTTTACATTAGGGGAATCCATATCAAATACTTGCGTTTACCTGATGAAATCATGGACCACGCCAAGGAGCAAAGCATGTTGACCATGGATCACAGAAACAGAAACCTGAAGAGGAGAGGAGGCTTCAACAACAGCAATAACAATGCCTCTGGAAACTTCCAAGGTAATAGAAGAGGCGGTTTCCAAAACAGGGGAGGATACAACAATAACAACAACCGTCGTTACAATAACAATAACAGTAATAATAATAACAGTAACTATAAGGGAAATCAAGGGAACCACGCAAACAACAACTACAGCCCAGACCGCCAGCCGGCTTAACGATGTCATGTATTATTCAAAAGGATCTGTATAATTTTGCATTGTTGTAATATATGTGCATGTTTGTATTGAGGGCCGAGGTCCGAATGGAGCAAAGGGACCAAAGGGACCAAAGTGACCAAAGGGACCAAAGCATTGTAAGCTAAGCTACCAAACGTATGAAAGCATTGTAAATCTACTAAGCTACCAAAGTCGCGTTTGTTTGACCGACTCACGAACGAACGAACAAGCGAACTCGCGCACTCACGAACGAACGAACGAACGAACGAACGAACTCACAAATTAACAAACTCGCTTCGCTCGTTTGTTCTCGTTCGCATCAAAATGTATTGCGCGGTATTCTAAACTGTGTTAATTAAAAGTTATATTAGTAACCAATAAACAAATTACATAAAACCATCAGACTCCGGATGTGGCAATCCATCAGACTTTAAGCATAATAATAATCTAGACATCTTTCATTATTGCTTAACATATGGACATGTACGTAGTCATAAAATTGACATTTACGTAGTCATAAAATTGACATGTACGTAGTTATAAAATTGACATGTACATAGTCACCAAACTAACCTCTTCGCACTTCCTCATTCAGTAAACCCCATTTCTCTACAGAATAGTACTCTTCAAAGTCCAGCTTCTCAAATCCTCCCTTAAAACCTTTTCATTCAACAACCCGTTAATCTCGGTCAATTCGTCCCCCTCCATGGGCTCCTTCATTTCTTGGTCACGTTTCCAGGTGATATATCTATCCAGTAGCTTGTCGTTCAATCCCAAGGGGTTATCGCCATTTTCAAAAATGTCCTCAATGGACTTGGACGGGGTGTATTCAAGCAAGGCGTACAATTCCGGATCCCAGGTCGACTCCATGATTTTGGAGTAGAGCTTGGCAACAATGGGGTCCATGATGAGCGATTTTGTGGGTTGGCCCGGATCCCTATGGTCTCTGCCTGAGACCTTACGAAAACTCTGAGTGGAGGACTTTTTTTGAGGTGGTTTATGTTTTTGATCGTTATCAAGGTCACTGTTATTTTCTTGATGGTCATTAGAAGAGTTTTCGTTCAAAACGTTACTCAAGCCTCCAAATACATTCAGAGGTTCTACCAGAGGAAATCTGAATGTTGGTGACGAGGGCAGCCTGGATGTCTTGGGGGACGTGGTGGCATTGCTTAGGTTACTTTCCTTCGTTGACCTTCGACTTATGCTTCCAGATTTGGTTTCACTAATTTGTAGTTGTGTGTGAAAGTCGAAATTGGCTGGTAATTCGTTCAAGAAGATTGTTAAGCTCAATAAGGAGTTAACCTTTGAGTTTTTCAAAAGGTATTTGGAGGTTCGGGGTTCATGAAAGCTAAGATATTCGGCTAAATTCACCTCCAAATGACCCAAAACTGTCACATCGTTGGCTTTCAAGTCATTCTGATAACATACTTTGAGGTGCAAATACTTGCTATCTATCAAGTTTTCCTTTCTCTTAACTGGGAAGCGCAAGTTACAGTTTAATTTGTAATCAAATACGCACTTGAAGTTATGTATGCTCTTTAACGAAGTGGCTGTAGTTATATTTCCATTGGATTCGCTTGCTTCAGACATGGCTGTGCTTGGGTTCACATCCGGGACGTGTTTGAGAACGCTCGAAAGCGAGGACTTGGTCATCTTACCATCTTTCACTTGGATTTCAATGTAACATTTGCCCCGGATTTGTGGGATGTTAGCTAGCTCGTTGATGGTTAGCTCCAATGAGAATTTGGGTTTCTTATTAGCAAACATAACGAGCGAAGTGAGTGAGAAACTTAACGAACGAACGAACGAGCGAAGCGAGTGAGTGAGGGAGTGCGAACAAACGAGAACCGAGAGTGCGAACAAACGAGAACCGAGAGTGCGAACAAACGAGAAGCGAGTGAGTAAGTGAGTGAGAGTGAGTGGACAAAATGAGTTAGTGAGTGAGTGAGGGAGTGTTGAATTTTAGACATACAATGTAGATGGTAAATTGTTGAAATAGTGATATTTACACTCACTCCCTTCGTTCGCAACTCACGCACTCACTCGCTTTGCTCGTTCGTATCGAAAGCCATGTCCAGTGATTCAAAAGGTACTCTCACGAACGAACGAACGAGCAAAGTGACTGACTGACTGAATGCTGACTGACTGACTGAGGCCAAGTGCGTTGTGTTAAGCTTGTTTTGTGAAGCTTAATTTGTGTAGCTCTATACAACTTGGTGTTGCATATCAGTTGCAGCATTGAGCTCAAATTGGAAGTTATGTTTTAAAAGTTCAAAAACTCAATAATTGAAAAATCATAGGTTTGGTTAAGTATTACGATTGACATATTACGAATGACATATAGCGAACCTTTACTCATTATATTCTTTGAAAAAGAATACTTTTAAGTTACTCTGATCAAGTTCGGCTTTGAGCTTTCGTTGAGATTTTGTTAGCTAGGAATTTGGCTATTCAACCCATGTAAACCATTTCATCCACTAAGCTCTTGGTTCATCATAAAAACACTTGAATTTATAACTGTACACTTGTAGTTTATCCAAAAGCATAATGAGCATTTAATGTTTATGGCTTGTTCTTTGAGTGAGTGAGTGAGTGAGTAGCGATTTTGATCCGAACCATCG
This sequence comes from Kodamaea lidongshanica (nom. inval.), assembly GCA_030562865.1. NCBI lineage: Eukaryota > Fungi > Ascomycota > Pichiomycetes > Serinales > Debaryomycetaceae > Kodamaea > Kodamaea lidongshanica (nom. inval.). Next base: position 39,444 of record JAKUAJ010000089.1, read on the forward strand.
CTCGCTCACTCACAAACTCACAAACTCACTCGCTTCGCTCGTTCGTTTGTGAGGTTAGTTCACTCAATCAATACATGTTCAGCACTGCATAAATTCTCTACAACACCCATTGTACTTTATGATTTCATTTGAACTTTATCACCTATTAGGTTACAGTCTATTCTTTTTAGTACACTACAGGCTCTCCATCCTATTGCTTCCAGGTTGGTTTAGCTTGGACAAAGATTTTAAAAATACCAACGTTATCTGATGTTTGATTTAGATGATACTTTAACATACGATAACAGTATAAGCTGCGACTTTTGTACATGATCATGAGGTTGAAGATATCTGTTTTATGCATTCATGCTTGAATGGTATGTATAATGACACCATAGACAGAGTAATGACACTCACAAGCACAAGAATGGGGGTAGCCAAGCAAAGTATGTGAATGAAGTTTGGAAATGTTAGAATGAGCATACAATGCTCAGCAGTCGAAACTACACATATGTGCAGGACAACTCGGCCAAACAAAAATGGCTGCGAACTAAAGTCCACACAATCAATATGGAGCA